>JANKOD010000006.1:10127086-10141860 GCA_026284645.1 Erythroxylum acuminatum | reverse complement strand
ATAATATTTTTTATTATCAATTAAGATAATTTTAACATTATATTATCATTCAACTTACTATTTAGATAAATTAAATGTAGAAAAAAATCAATATATTATCACCAAACAATTGTAGATATTAAATATCAATCATAAGATTACCAATCAAAATTAAATTTACAACTTAAATGTATGAAAAAAAACAATCTCAGTGCATTTACCGATGGAATTATAATATCCATCGGTACATTTAGTATTAAATTTACCGACGTAATAAGCACACTTACTAAAGGAAAAACTTATCGTCACTAAATGTTCCAACAGAAACTCAACACCTTGACCGTCACTAAATTTACAGACGCACATACAAAATATCTCGCTAAATTTACCGATGGGACACAACTTACCGTCGTTAAATTCCCGATAGATTTTCAAAACTTTATCCGTCAGTAATATTTATCGACATAATATTTCTTTTCCATCGGTAAAGTTACCGACAGACTTAAGTCCCTATATGTCGCGACAAAAATAAAAATGTTCATCGGTAAATTACTGACGGAATATTTCTATTTTGTCGCTAAAGATTACCGAAGGCCATTTCTTCGACGACTCATGCAGTCAGTAATTTCCATTGGCAAATTCGCTTGCTAACGGAAAACCTTCACATTCTAACGGTAATTTCCGTCACTAAACCACCATTTTCTTGTAGTGTGGGAAATTGATCTCACGTCTAGGAATGCATCTACTACATTAAAGGAGATTATCAAATGGAGAGGCTTCATTAGAAATCACATAAGGAAGATAGTAGGGAATGGGATTAGCACACTATTCTAACATGACAATTGGATATATTTGATGGTCCTCGTGAAAATAAGGGTGAGCTAATTGTGTCAAAAGGCATCATTCTAGGCAATCAAAACCTATCAAATGCAATGATGGTTAAGAATGAGATCCTTATAAGAATAAATGACAGCAATATTCAAATGGAGATCAACAACGTAGAATTAAAGGAAAATTTGGAAGACAAAAATTGGTGGTGTCCTACAGCTAATGGAATATACATAATACATCATGTAGAAAACTTTTTAAGCAGAACCTTTGGAATGTCTCATGGTAAAAATTGGTATGGTGCAAATACAATCTTCCTAGAACAACTACAACTTTATGGAAGACTATAAAGGAGAAACTACCAACTATTGACATATTAAACAAGTTTAATTACTTGAAAATTAGGTGTAGCCTTTGTAGAAGTCAGTTGGAGAGTAATCACACCTCTTTTTCAAATGCAAATACAAATGTGGAGCCCATAAAGTAGTACTTGAGAAATACACAATCAATAATGCACCAGAGGAGTGGCAACAGATCATAAGCTAGAGTTTAAACTTACAACATATCAAGAAAGATCACAAATGGTGTTATCACATAGCTTTATCCTACTTGGTACTACACATTTGGGATGAAAGAAACAGATGCAATTTCCATAACAAGGAAAGAAGCTATAAACAATTCATGACAGAGCTAGTTAATGCCAATAGAATTCACATAATTACCTTATGTGACAAACTTGCACTAGGATCAACTTGTATTGACATTTGGAGATGTAACTAATTTTTTGTATTTGCAAATCTTGTAATTCCTTGTAGCTTGGTAAAATCATGTATCTGTACACTCTCTTCTTGGGAGTCTCTTGTAAAACATTTGCTTTTAAACTTTTTATGGCTTGATTAAGTTTTCATTTTTTTAAAAAAAATTTGAATGTTACTATGTGGTCTAAGCAGGCTCCTCGATTATGGTTTCAACATTCGAGTAATTTTCTTGTTTTGCTTGGATTTGTTGGCTTACATCCTGATTCATCAATTTTTATTTATGACAAAGATGGTTTTTGCTACTTTTTGTTAGCATATGATGATGATGTGATTATTACAGATATTCATTGATTCAATTATTACTAAGTTACCTACAGAATTTTCACTACAAGATTTAGGCATACTAAATCATTTTCTCGGCATACAAGTTCTACTATATGTAAAAGGTCTTATTTTATCTCAAAAGTCCTATATCTCCAGAATTTTATACAAAATAAGAATTCGGAGTTGTAAAATGTGTGTTATTCCAATGGCATTCGGTGTTTCCTTATCAAAGTCTTGAGGTACGATTTGGAATTCTCAAGAAATTACCAAATATCAACAAGTTTATAATGTGTCACACTCACTAGACTAGATAACTTCCTTTCAGTTAAACAATTTGTATCAGTTCCTAGATCAACCGGCAACTATATATTTTTAAGTACTTAAATGACTCTTGTGGCATTTACAAGTTACAATTTTTATGAGTTTTTTTTATCGGCAAATATGGTCACTTATTAATTAAGTGCCCTTCATGATACACATTGGGCTAGATGTTCAGATGACAGGAGGATTTCTTATTTTTCTTGGCAATAATTTACTTGCTTGAAATCGAGTAAACAAAAGACTGTTGCCTAGTCTTCTACTGAATCTGAATTCAAAGCTGCGTTTATGTGGCTTGTGACTTGAGTGTAAACAAGGAACTCCAGTGGGTGTTGTGTTGTCTCTTCGTCGGATCAGATATTCGATGTTCTACCTAAATAACCATTTGTCAAATTTCTTTCCAAGCTTCGGTTACAACTTCCACCTTCATCTTGTGGGGGGGTACCAAAGGACGAGCAGTAGACACCTACACTTTTAGTTTATCATAAAGGATAAGCAGTTGATAACTATATCATATGCATATACTTCTCACTTTGTATTGGAAATTAAAAAGATCAGAATGATCGACAGGGAATTGTCTTTTTCTTTGATTTTGGTTACATTACAGACATGGTCCAGCCTTTCCTTTTTCCTTGAAGAAGCTACGAAGAAAATGAAATACCACAAGGCTACATCAGAATAAAATAACTTGACCAGTTCATTGGTGGTTATGAACATTGACAAGAACTAAAAGTTCCTAGTTGTTGATTCCTTATCTTTGTTCGATGTTGATCTAGTAAGTGGTCTGGAATGGCTTGATAGACTTCACATCCCTAATAACACCGGCAACAGAGCCAGCAGCTGCGGCTATGGTGATAACGAGACAAGCAGCGCTTAGGATTTGAAGGCATAGCCATCTTGTGCTCCACTTTGGTATCTTCTTCTGAGCAATGTACATCTCAACTGGAAAGTAGACGGTCAGTGGCCAAAATCCCAGTGCTCCAAGAAGACCAACAATGTCATTGAAAAAGGGGAGAAGCATTGAAATCACAGTTGTAATGATCACAAAAATTGTCCTCCACACCAATCTGAAGAGATTGAGCTTGTAAGGGCGAAAACCAGGAATAGGAATTTTGATTTCTTTGGCAATGAACTCACTATCTGGGAATCTTCTCACTGCCTCTTTTTCAATGAAGGCGAAGAGTGGTTGGCAGTAGACTTGGTATGCACCAACAAGATGAATTACTATGGCAGCATTGGCTATGTCAAGTAGCCAATATGGGTTATAGAATCCAAAACCAGTGAGAAGATTTCCAGGAGACATGTCCCCGAAAGCTGCATATCCAAAGCAGCCACAGAGCATGTAGAAAAATGTTGTGACTGCGACACTGATCAGTGTTGCTTTCTTTATTGTTTTGGCTTCCGATGGAGGGGACTTGATCGTATCCTGAGGTTAGAAGTAGGATACATCAATCTATCCATGTAAGGAGGAAAACTTTACGACGAGAAGTGTGTTTTTATACCTGGATCTCAATGAGAATGATGGAGTAAGAATAGGCGAAAGCTATATCACCAAGTGCTTGGAAACTCTTCCACATTTTCTGGGTTTGAGTCACAGTGCCAATGCTTATTCCCGTCAGGCTTCCCCTGATTTTCCCAGTTTCTGCAACTTTAGCTACGCCAAGTCCGAGACCAATGATTGAGTAAGTGAAGGACATGACTGCAGCGACAATGGATAGCCACCATAGTTGATCGAAGTCAGGAATTTGAGAGAAAATGATCTCCACAATACCAAACGCGATCATATAAGGGTTGGCGTTCATGCGACATGGGTTCTTGCCGCCGCTTTTGTGGAAACAATTAGACCTTTTGATTGCCCTGTTTCATCAGAACCCCAAAACGATCATTAGCCCACAGGAACAATAACCGAAAGCGGAACTCTTCAAAGATAAGGACTCACATCATGCTTATAGACGACGCTATGGTGTAACCAATGGCAACTCCAAAAAGATTTACATACTGAACCATCCCGCATATTTTCACATACCCACTACCTGAAAATGCATAAAGAACAACAGTTGAGAAAAAATCTCTCGGAAAAACACAAGTCTTGGCCTAAACACTCTTGTAGAGAACTGAAAAATCACCGAGATTGGTTCGAACAGCGTCCATGTAAGTATAATTCCTCTTGCCATTAACAGGATCACCGAAACGGTAACAAGCAGAGAGCAGAGTAGAAGTGTAGTACGTGACGAAAGAGAACAAGAACATGACTGCTGGACCAGCGATCCAACCAAGCTGAGCGGTGGCCCAAGCCAAGGACAAGACTCCAGAGCCAATCACAGCTGTTATGATATGAGCACTTGCAGTCCAAACAGTTCCTGGTTAAGCAAACAAACGACATTAGAAAAAAGAAGAAGAAGAAGAAAGAATCAGAATCACCACCAAAAACATATAATCAAATCGATGAATGGAGAGGTTTGGATGGTGTACCAGTTCGCTTGGGTTTGCCATCATCGTCGAACCATTTGGAGCTAGCTTGCTGTTGTTGTTGGACGTCGACACCAAAGGGTTGGTGGGGAAGAAGGTTGTTCTTGGAGATTTGGTTTTCCGCCATCTTCTTACGAGTTGAAGAAACAACAGAGAAGTAAAAGTAAACAGATGGACTGAGGAGGAGAAAAGAAAGAGAGTGATGCTAAGTGTCTTAGTTAAGAGTTGTTGGTTAGTTCTTAAATTCTCAGTAACTGATACTACACCTCCCAAGAATGACCAAACCCAAATGGATTCAGATTACACTTTTAATTTTCTTCTCGACTTTTTCCTCTTTTTCGGTGCTTCTGCTTCAACACAATAAAAGAAGTGAGATTCATGAAGAGAGGGATAGTGTATGTGAGTATGGGAGCGGTGTATATATAACAGAGCCATGAGGAATGCAGAGAGCACGTGTTAGCTATCTTGATGAATGAAAATCCCACTCCACTCCCAGCGCACCCCTACCTAGTTCGGGATGAGATTATCTGTCCAGTTTATTTTGTCCCTATTTTATCACATAAATTTTAATCATTTATTTATAAGGGACTTACGTGAGACTCATAAAAATAAATAACCGAGATTTATGAGACATGATAAAATAGACAAAAAAAAAAAAAATCCTCACTTTCCTAATCCCTACTGTTCTGTGCGCTCCCTCCCGCATGTCTTAGAGGAAAGAAATAGTTGAGATAGTAGGTAAAGTTTGGTACAGTCATAGACAATACGTTCTTTAGCTTCTAGAAAACCAGACACTATCTCTTCTCCGCGGACAAAACCTTTCTTTCCGCTAAATTGGAATATTGGTTGAAACTCATAGTCAGGGACTTTTGTTTTTCACAAGCTCCCTACGTCTTTATTTATTGTCATCAAAGAATAAAAGGACACCCCAAGATTTACTATTGCTTTTATTGATAGTAAAATTAAGATTCTTTCCCGAAATATATCTATATAAACTTTAGTATCTTACCTTTTTTGTTGCTCCATTAGCGACAGGATAAATTTAAGAACCTGGTCTCGGGGAATCAGGTGAGTTTTAATGACAATCGCATGATCACGAGAAGAGCAATAAGCCAAAGTTTGACCTGAGCTCACAATGACCTATCTCTACAAACATTGTCACTTAAATTTTAGACGAATTAATTGTCACTAAAACTTTCAACTTATTCTTCTCATTTCTTCCATCACATTGAAGTGAAAAAGAATAAGAAAAGTCAAGTCAAGTCTAATTTACCACGAACTATCTGAAACCCCTCTTTTTCTAGTAAAGATAAAGACGCAGGAGAACCAACTAGAGGTTGGTCAGAGATAACGAGCAACTATTAGTAGATGACCCCATTTTGGTTCGATCATTTTTGTGGTAAACTCTACCTTAAATTACGTTAAGAAAAGTAAAAATAGATGCTGCTCTTAAAACTAAAAGCTGATGTTGGGAAATGCTTTCCAGAAAATGGCACGAATAGAAAATAAAAAGGACGCAAAAGATAAACGAATGAAACTCTCAAATTACCTTCATGCCTTCTGTTCTCAAAATTTACTGTACAATGCCCCTGCCTTGTTAAACAGCTCCTTAATGTCTGAAGTAGCAAGAAAGAAGAATGAGGGAGAGGTAGGAATATTTACTCAATGAATCGTTATGCCTCTCTTGTGCTGTACCTCCACATTCTATATATAGGAATTAGGAGAGTAGCAAATGCATATTAAACGCATTTATGTCTCTTTAAAAGACCACCTCTGAATCAAGATTCTCCTTGTGATGGCTCCTCTCCATCCTTATTGTTTGAGAATATGGTTCACTAATTATTCATTCCATTTTAAGTGGAAAGAGTATAAGAGAATCATTAAATCAGTCAAATATTGTCATTATGGTCTTCAAATAATCCAGATAAGGTGTAGCCACTTAAGGATGTCATGATTATAAGCATATGTACTTGCCAATAAGGACAAACTTTTTTCATAAAATTGAGCAATATTTAATTGTATTTTTTATTTTTTAATAATTTATTTGTCAAATTACATAATTTGATCCAAATAAAGGTAATAAAATGACCCAATAAATAATCTAAATCAATAGGTCGAAGTTTAAGAAAAAAGTGAATCCTGATTAATATCAACCGGATTCATATCGAGCCTGTGATAGAGAAGCCAGATATAAAAACTATATATAAAGGTTAAGGTCTCCTGAAATTACTTGTATCATTCGTAAACATATGAATTTTCTGACCTGTTAAGAGCACTTATATTTTAAGAAAATTGTAGAAAAACGTTAACTACGTGTCAACGAAGGATTCTTGTGAAAGTCCTCAAAGATTGAAGCTCTTTTTGACACAGAAAACTGCTTTAAAAGTTAAAATAGAACCAAAATCAATTATTCTGCATTTCTTTCATTTTTACCTTTTAATGAATGATCCAGAATAGGTCTACGCTACTTGTTATACAACAGTCTCTCTATTTCTCCTGTTTTGGAAATGTTTTCGACAATGATCAGTCATGTCTAATTTCTCACAGTAACTTCTGCAGGACATACTTCCTAATCTCACAGAAACTCCGATGCCCATTAACCCGGCTCTGCAAAATCTTACGACAATGTCTCTGCTATCAAATTTTAACTCGTATGGAAAAGGTGAATTGGTTATCGAGAATTAAGCACATGGCCTTCCTACCTAGTGTAAATGTGTAATGTCTTATGTCTTTGTAATTGGAATAAGTTGATTGATTCCATCTTAAGGGTAAAAAACTACTCATTCACTTATCAATTTATTTCCACCCTCTCTTCTCCAGTATCCTTGCCAAAAGCATCTTTTCAGAGTATATGGACCACTTCTGATCGTAAATATATGGCTCCTATTTAATCTTTTAGCGTATTCTTGTTAATCTTTTCTAGTTTCTGATGGTGCAACAATCGAACGTTAGAATAGTTCTGAATTAATGCGTCAATCATCCTTCTTTTTTTCTACGCGAGCAGATATTAGTATGAATAGGGGCTATCTCATTGATAGAAAATACTGAACTTTTAACTCAATAGATAACCGAACAGTATCACGTCTGTTCAATGCCAAAAATAATTTAGAAGCAAGTACGGCGGGACTACTTTTCTTCGTTAAGCAGGCAATCCATGGAATACCCTTCGTCCCAGAAGTAGGCTCTTATTTTTTTCATAGACTCGATAGAGAAACCTTATTCTAGCGAAGAGAATCAAAAACTCTGTAAAAGAAATAAGATAACTCAAGATATATATGTAAGTTATTAAATTGAAAAACATAAGAGCTAATCAAATGATAATACGTAGAAATTAAATAGGGATTAGTGACGATTGAGAGCTAATTGTGGCAATTCCAAGTTTGCTATGACATGAACAAGAATAGAAGAAGAAGAAGAAGAAGATAGTAGAACAAGTTCTCTAGGTTCATCTAGATGCATTAATACGACATTTAATATTCTAAATTTTTTTATTGTCAGCAAACTAAAAAATCAAAATGTTTTTATACTGTACGATCCTGAAGTATTAATATCATATTTAACAATAATTCTTAAAGGATAGTAGTATTTTTATCGTATAGTAGAAATCATCTTTTCTTACAACACCAAAATGTGAACCGTAATTAATGCTTCTTCTACCTTCCTACCAGTAAGACTCCTGTTGGTTCTAATGATCTGCTAGATAATAATGTGTTAGGTTAAAAATAGTTCATCACATGAACATTTTCAATTGACGAAAGAGACTACCATAACAAAAAGAACTTAAATCCATGACCAAACCACCACGGAGCGGGTAAAAAGATGCAGAAAAGGCCAATTGTTGAATAATATGAAGATGACAAACTAGAAGCCGATCGGAATACGCATATATATAAAAGTACTAGATGATTGGACCACCGCTTAATTTGGTCCTAATACACACATATGTCTGCGAATCTTGACTTGATCAACAAAACTAGTGCCCAATTAGTATCCTCCACATAGGCAAGATAATACACCTTTACATTTCCTAATATGCAGCATGGAATAAGCTTTCCCATGATCATTAGTCATACTATTCTCTCTTCGCTTACAGCTACCAACCAACTCAAAGGAAACAAATTGATTTAAAATGTGGCCTAAAGCCAATGTATTAGCTGTCTCCTTTTTTAATAATCTTATGATAATCTTTGAAGGTTTTAAGGCTGGAAGCAAGGATTCTTCTTTGTTACCTGAAAGACGTATCTGTTGTTGATAAATTTTATATTCAGACAACATAAGACGACCAAGATACAGCTTAGTGGTAAAGGACGAGCTCTCTAATAACGTGATGAAACTGATTGCCTTGTCCTAATCAAAATTGAATTGAAGTTGCTTTTTGTCATGTGAAGGAATTTGTGGTTCAATGTGAACTGAAAGTTAAAAGCTTTTGGAAGTAAGTTCAGCGATTGTGTTTCTGCGTTTTTTTTTTTCTCTTTCTTCTTCTTCTGAAAGCAACTGTTCTTGCAGTCCAACATTGGACAAAGCAACTTTTCAGATGAAAAAGGTTCGAGGATACACGATGCCATTGTGATAGTAACATGACATGGTTACTGGAAAGTTAAAATGATCTTTTGGTTGCTTAAAAGTGTAGTGAAATTAAGAATCGGTCCCACTTAGATTCTTCTTTTAACGCTAGTGCTAATTAATGACTTTTGAAATCACCAGAGGCCATTCAAAAGTTTCCTGCAATCTCATAAATAGCCAGTTAAATTTTTTATCTTTTGTGACACTAAAATTATTTAATTACTGCTAATTACTCATCTTTTACTACCAAATTAATCTCGGTTTAACAAGTTTACTTTAAGTGAATACTTTATTTAGTGCATGTTTGGTTCGGCTTTTGGAAGCTCCAAAAACACTTTTTCACACCGCAGAAGCCATTTTAAGAAAAAAATAATTGTTTGGCTGAAAACTTAAAAAGCACTTCTCGAATAGAAACAACTTTTGAAAAAGCCCAAATACAGCTTTTTTAAAAGCTCTAATTTGAAGCTTTTCCAAAAAGCTCAAATTAGAGCTTTTTCGGGAAGCAGTTTTTTAAGTTTATTCCCGTCACTTACGTATTAAACATTAGACGGATCCTTCCTAGTTGCCAAAGTTTCTATGTCTTCTCCACGTTACCAACACCTACCTCTGTACTGTCGCCCTTGTTGGTTTCATCTCTCTCTCTCTCTCTATAGGTTCCTTTTCCACCCCCCATTTCTTAATCTGGATGTGTTGCAGACGTATGGACCCAGTATGCTTCCGACGCTGAGCCTCACCGGTGACCTGGTCCTTGCCGAGAGGATAACTCCCAGACTTGGCAAGGTGGGTCTTGGTGATGTCGTTCTTGTACGTTCACCTGAAAATCCTCGAAATGTGGTCACCAAACGGGTGGTGGGTGTGGAAGGTGATCGTGTCACCTACTTTGTTGACCCCAAGAACAGCGATAGACGTCAGACTATTCTGGTACTTGTAAAAAGTCCTCTTTCCCCCTTTTTATTGAGGAGAAATAAACTGGGAAGGGGATTGATTGAAGTAGTTTTTTTTCTTCTTCTTCTGAATTTGTGGTTGTTTGGGAAGTTCTAATGTGGGTTTAATTCTCTTTCCTGTTTCAGTTTATGGGTTCGTGTGAATATTAGATTTGGTTTATGCTCTGGTTTGTCTTTAGACTTTTGATTGTATGTATTGTGAATTTTGCCTTTATCTAATGCTTTATGTATTTCTATAATTCTTTTCTGTAGGTCCCAAAGGGGCATATTTGGATAGAAGGGGATAACATATATGCTTCTAGAGATTCAAGAAACTTTGGAGCAGTACCTTACGGCCTTCTCCATGGGAAACTATTTTGGAGGGTAAGCTTATGTTCTTAAGCTTGTTGTCCGCTTGTTTGAAGATTTTCATTGGTGTTTTATGCCTATCGATTTGTCTGCAAATGACGCAATAGTTATTTTAGTGGTAGATATGGAAATCGATTCTGATTGCCAGTTGCTGTCGATGGGGGCAGTACAGAATGTTTTATTTTTAGTTTGGCATTGTGATAGAAAACTGAATTGAGAAAGGTGAAAATCTATTTCATCTTAACAGATTAAGAGTTATTTATACAAAATGTCTTAAGAATGAATAACGAACATAACTAACTATAACTAACTATGACTAACTAACTTAATTGTCAACTTATCTTTATATAATTCTAACACATTGTAGAGATTTATTTCTGGAAATAGGCTGGTAGGCGTATCTCTTTAGTCAGAGTTGATTGGATTAGCTACAGTAAGCATATGATTAGAAACAGCTGAAGGTTATAATTTTAGGCTTTTAGCTTGCATGGATGAAAGCACCTAGTGAGTTGATGAATAGTAGTAAGGCAGTTTCAGGGTTACCTGTCAACTAAAGGATGAATTTTGAAGAAGAATATTATAGCCAAGCCAGAGCAATAACCGTCCCATATATAATGAATGCATACGGAGGTAATGAGCTGCTAAACTGGAATGGCTGCGTGGTTTTAATGGTGATCTAAGTTTCTCTAGGATTCAGTGATGAACTGATTAAAGCATATTCCTTATTGTGGGAAAAGATAGTATTGACTATTCCTAAAATTTGCAACAGTAAGCTGGTTGTGTCCAACGAGGTGCATACTTGGAATGGCTATCAAGTGCATTTTGGTTTATAGGGTGAATGGAAGATTCATAAGTTTGAATATTTAAATGTCTTTCATTCTTCTTCATTTCTAATGCCGTATTTGTGGTTTTCAAAAGAAAAGTTTTTTTCCCCCTTGCTTAATAATTCCCTGCAGGTTTGGCCGCCTAAAGATTTTGGACCATTGGGGAAATGGGAAACTAACTAATTGAAGCTTTAAGGTACATGGTTTAACCGAATGCCAAAGTAGTTTGTCCATTGAGTCAGGCTTAAATTTTTGATGATTTATGTACTCAATAGCTTCGATCTGAATGTGCTCTTGTATCCACAGACAAAGCCATTGCCAAGGTGTAGGCCTACTGCGTGTTGTTCCAGATGGAAAAAGAAAAGGAAAAGATAGAGAGAAGATGTAGATAATTTCTCTGCATCATTAGTGTGCACCTTATGTGGAATCCGTGCAGAAAAAGGTTCTCTTTGGAAGTACTCTCGGGGGTAGTCCACATCTTCAGGGACGAACTGCTATTTAGTTGACAACATATGGAGTGAAAACATACTGTGTTTCCTTAGAAACCAAATGCTATAATCCTCAAAATTTTGGGCTATCTTGTGGCTTCATTGGATAGGATACTTCACACACGCACACACACGCCCGCGCGGGGGGAATCGTTATGCGAGAATTTTAAGAATTTGGTCAATATTGCAAAAAATGTTTTAAAATATTTTCACTAATTGACAATTTGAAAGATGGGAGACCTTAACTTTTGAAATAATTCATTATGAATAATAATTTTAGAGTACAAGGAAAAGAAGGTTACATGCTGTTTAGCCATTGTGCGTGGTGATGGAGAACAAAAGCTTACACTATACTATCTGTCAATAATCTCACTAGTCCGGCTTCCGTAGGACGGAGTCTTGGCGAGGTTACTCGAGTAGGAAATTCCATGCACTCTTTTGCCTATAAGCTTACACTATATTGAGATCTGCAAACTCGACATCAATTATCATCTGATCGATAATCAGAAAATTCGACACTAATTTAAACCGATCAGAAGCCATTGAAAGATCCAAGCCACTACTCCTAGGGTTATTGAGAAATTGCAACTGCAGTAGAAGACAAGTCGTGAGTCTGGTTCTGCACACTAGTCCACCCTTGAGGATTTTCCTCGTTTACTACGGGGCGCGGCAATTCCCTCATGATCCATAAAACAAATGCTGAAGGCACTGAAGAACCTGACAAATAATTCATGCATCATGATTCATCGAGGTCATTTAACCATTTGAAAGAGCATAATAATAGAGGTCATTTAACCATTTGTATTTGAAGCCATTACCTATAAAATAATACAGAATGAGCAAAAAACAAGTATATAGACCAGTTTTGTCAAGTTGCTGGCAGTAATATAGCACCTGCAGCAGTCACAACTAGAAGGTTATGGTTCAGATAATGTAATATACCAATTCAAGTGTTCCATCTTTTTCAAAAAAGCATATGGTTGGCAGAATATACTTACTGGAATTTTAGTAAAATAGGCTACAAAAGCACTTGAACTGAAACATATAACGGAGACAAGGGCCAAACCCGCTACCTGCACACATAGATGTCATCAGAGTGGTTTGAGTTTGTTTTTATTTGTATTATAAACTAACCTGTTTACATAATAGTTTCTTTCTTATAGTAAATCAATCCATAGAAATGTTCAATCCAAATATACTTGGTTTGATTGTGTGACTTGGTTTAAATCTTTTTAAAACTTCAATAATTTGTTAAAAAATACATATGTTTAATTTATTAATTTCATAAACTCATAGGTTCAACACTCTATGAGCAAACTGGTGTAACGAGACTCTCATTTGCAGGCAGATTGCAATTAATCTAAATCACCTCTTAACTCATTTGTTGGTCTTCTCATATTTTTCTGTCCAAGAGGTCTTGCAAAAGACGATGAGAAGATTCTTGTGATCAAGTAATAAATCTTAGGTTAAATGGATAAAAGTCTGTGTACCAAAGATTGAAGGGGACCTTAGTATACACTTTATAAAACTAATCAATAAAGCTCTGATAACCTAAAGATTATACAAACAAAGAGACATTACGAGTCAAATGAATCTATACATATTTCTTTAAGGGGAGAAGTTTCTGGGAGGTAAAAATCAAATCAACTACTTGGTTTATGTCTAGATTATTAAAACTGAGAGAACTTATCTATAAGGACATCAAGGGCAGAGTTGACAACGAAGAGAGTGCATCACTTTGGTTTGACAATTACAGTAAACTAGGCCTCTAATTTGGACCAAGTTTATGCCTCATTTAATGCATCTATTCCCCGAAAGTTCCAAGGTCAATGTGATTAGCAGTAACAATGAGTGGCCAAGCAACTTTGTTGACCCCTCTTCTACTTGGAGCAGCATTTCAAACTACAACCCAAATCAAGGATTGGAAGACTCTTTTATTTGGTTGAAGCACTCCTCTGGTACTTACCACTCTAGTAAGGAGCTGTTTAGATCCTAAGTTCAGACTCTATCCTGTATGACATTGATTTGGAATAAAAAAGCTCCTACGCAAGTCTCATTCTTCATATAGCTAGTAGCTAAACAACTTGCCACAATGAATGAGATTTATTAGCATTCCTTAAGCTTGCAGGCTCTGTAAAACTCATTCAGAAATGTTAACACCCATCTCTTTTTTAATTGCAAATTCTCATCTGGTGTTTAGAATACAAATCAATCCTTCTGTAAGTTCAAGGTCACCAAGAAAAACAACATTGAAATCTTCAATTGATTAAGCAGAGTTAGGATGTCAAATTAGGGGAGTAGAATTATCTAATTAATTGCTTTTGGTAGCTCTACATATGCCATCTAGAACAAAAGGAATATCAGAGTATTCTAGGGAGAAGAAAGTTCCAAAGAGCAAGTTACTTTTGAGTTGATAATCTGGATTAGAAAACAACTCATGGTGAATCAAGTTAATAGGGGTTGGTAGAATCTTGTGACAGCAGCAGCAAGTGTACCACTGTTGGAAGCAGCTCTTCCAACAACTGCCTGAGCATGAACAAATATTGCAATGGAGGCTTTAATATAGATATTCACCATGGCACTATTCCCAATTACCAAGAACTCAGCTCATCATTTAATTGAGGCTTGTTGTAAACCTGGCTTTTAATTTTGTATCCAGTTGTAACCTGTCCTAAACTAGCCTTGTTCTAATTTCTTCCGGTCAATTTATTCTTTACCTTTCCGAAAAAGGAAAAAACTCTTTGGGACAACAAATTTTAACACTAACAGTAAAAAAATTAAAACAAAAAGTTTAATATATAAAAATAAGAAAGCACTTTATATTATATCAAGGGCAATTATTTAGCTGATTTTATTTTTAAAAATCAAAACAATTATCTAATACCATTAAAATGTATAAGATTGTAATATTAAATAAAAACAATTTAAGGT
>JANKOD010000006.1:10066581-10078452 GCA_026284645.1 Erythroxylum acuminatum | reverse complement strand
GAATTCCAAAGGAGGGCAAGACCTCCACTACGACCAATCCGGTCTACACAAAAGCAACTATCAAATTTCAACCTAACACGAAGCTCCTCCATTTTAGAAGAGGATACAAGAGTCTCACAAAGAAAAAGAAAAGAGGGGCGGTGCTGATGGACAATGTCCTGTAACGCTGTGACTGCACGAGGATTGCCCAAACCTCGGCAGTTCCACGCAACGCAATTCATAATGTACGGCGGGCCTCATGAAAGAGACCGGCCGATTGAGTTGTAGCTAACGTTGCTCCACCGAACAGAGAGGAAGAGGCGCTACCATATGGTTCCCCAGCATTTTCCTTCAGCGTGGGTGGAGAGGACCGCAATCGTTTTTTCGAATCGTCAACCTCCATAACAGAGACATCCTTATCAGTACTGGGCTCAACTGGAAAAGTGGAGCGGGTTGTAGAGTCCGGCCCAAGCCCCAGAGAGTCCACAACATAAGGCCTATTGATTGGCGGAAAAAGAAATTGCCGAGAATTACATAAATTTAATTCAGTTAATATTAATGAGTTAAAAGCATTTTTTCAACCCGTACCAATAACCCTAAGGTTTAAAGGAGAATATTAGAGAACATATTCAACCTAGGATTCAAATTCTTGACCTAAAGAAGGTAAAATCTTCCACCATCAGTTGAGCCATTTCCTTAAAAGTCACATGGTGGAGACGTTGGCATTGACGAATGACTCATATAACTTTGTAGTTCAAATTATTCTCAACTCTACATTAATGTTAGCTAGTTAATACATTCAAACAATTTAGAATATAACAAATCGACAAGATTCAGTGTAATGAAGTAGGACCCTTAAAACTATGTTACCAAGATTCATCCTGGTCCACATGATGAAAAGTTGACTAATAATAGCTTAGATATTCTGGGCGATCATGCCTACCGATGTAGAAAGCCCGGTAGTTGATTAATTACGCTCAAATTTATCCTGCAAAAAGGTATGTGATGTTATACAGACCGAACTTGGAGACTCCAAAAGCAGAAATTTCTAGGACCCTAGGCACGGCATGATTTGTTTGACTAAGGTAGAGACCTGTTGGGTATAAGTGGTTTTCTTACTTCTACTTAACGCACTAACTACTACTAACCTTTGATATGATTAACACACTTGGCTCTCCCTATCTAAGTTCTCATAAATATATATGGTTCTGCCTGATTCTGACAGAACGGAACGTTGCCGTTCGGATCCATGAGTTGGTTGTTTTCTGTAGTGACTTCGACGTTAAGATCCCTGCAAAACAAAGAAGGCACGTCGGGGGTTGTGTCCCGATTAGCCCCTCCGACGCTCAAGTTAGTCTTTTGTTGAAGGTGAGGCTGTTGATTATAGAGAAAGCTAGGTTACGATTGCATACCTTGTCACGGTAGAACTATACCTTATATATGGAGCAATAGCTAGGTTTAGGTTTTTACGTGTGCATGGGAGTCTCTCTCCTGCGGATGGGCTAAGGGGGGCATGGATCGGGCTTGGGCTTGACCTCTTCAACGAATGGATCGATCGGCCCACAGGTCGTTGTGACTGAGTCCAGGCCCAATACGGCCGACCCGACCATAAGCCCCCTACTCCTCGAGTCTGAACGAAGAGAAGGGTCAGAGGAGTATGTAGATGTTTTGTAGCTCGTACATAGGACGATTCGTAATTGGGGCGATCGGTCGGATATTTGGATGTAGCTCGAGGAGTAGGGGGCTTATGGTCGGGTCGGCTGTGCTAGGCCCAAGCCCATCTTCACACATCCACCACGGCCCGTCTGGCCCATCAGGAGTTAGATTCCCATGCAAACACAATAATTCACGTAAAAACCTAAACCTAGCAGCAACTCCAGGTATATAATGCACTATTCCTACCGAATTCAGGTATGAATATACAACTCTGCTTCCTTCTGTTTACAGCAACCAAAATCTTACAAAAAGACTGACTTGAGTGTCGGAGGGGCCTTCCGGGAACCAACCCCCGGCGTGCCTTTATCTGTCTTGCAGGTATCTCACAGCCAGAATCACATAGACCATGGATCAGAACAACGATGTTCAACCTCAACAGAATCCGGCAGAACCACCTATGATAGATGATTTGTTTGACCAATTGCATAGAGTTAAGATATTTTTAAAGATTGATATGAGATTAGGCTACCACCAGTTAAGGATCAAGATAGTGAATGTATCAAAGATAGCCTTAGGACTTGATATGCTTATTATGAGTTCTTGGTGATGCTAATTGTGTTAATTAATGCTCCTATCATTTTATAGATACGATGAGCCAAGTGTTTAAGTCCTTTCAATGTCAATTTGTAGTAGTATTCAAAGATGATACATTCATTTATTCTAAAAGTGAAGAGTGCTTTAGAGCATTTGAGGATCATACTACAAAAGTTGAGGAAGCATTATTCGTATACTAAGTTAGAGAATAGAAAGATATGTTATAAAATAGGGAAAGAATAGTAGATCTAGAAAATATCTTACTATAATTACTAAGGTACCTAATCTTTTGATATTATGTATTATTAATGGAAATTTATGAAAGGATTCTTCGAACCTTTAAATTTGATTAAATTAGAAGGGGTAAATGTTCAGTCAATAATAGTGTGTAAGGAGAGCTTTTAGGAGTAAATAAGGAGATTGATAATAACTCATATATTTACTACACCTATTGATAGTGGTGATTTACTTCCTTGAACGATTTTTCAAAGAATAGGTTAAGGAGAATTTATTATACAACATGGAAAGGTGATGAATTATGCATTTAGATAGCTAAATTCCTATGAAGAAATTTATCACATACATGATTTAAAGTTTGTACAAGTAATATTTTTCTTAAATATTTAAAGGAATTATTAATAGGGTGAAAGATGTGAGATATATATAGATCACCAAAATCTAAATTAAATCTTCACATAGAAAGAGTTGAATATGAGTCAGAGGAGATAGTTGGAGTAATTGAAAGCTTACAATCTAATGATCCATTACCATCAGAATAATACTAATACAGTGCCAGATGCTATGAGTTGAAAGGATCACAATAAAATGCAACTTTCTTGAGAAAACCATTTGATACAACACGTTATGTTTTATTTTTGAACCTCTTACATTTTGGTTGGCTATATATCCCTATAATTCATCAATGTCATTTTATATTTTTGTTTCTTTGTATGTACAAGTCATTTTATAAAATTTTTCTTCTTATTTATGCACCTTCATTTATATCCTTCCATATTCTCATTTATCTCAACAATTAATTTCTCACCTTTCCTTATTTTCTATATCTCTTCTTATTGTTTCAGTTAACACTTTTGTTATGCTAAAATCTTTCGTCCCAACCATGTAAAGCTTCTAACTATGTTGTTTTATGTTTATATTTTATTCTAATAATCCTTTATTTTTTTTATATTCCTATATTTTAGTCCTTAATCCTTTACTAGTTTCACCCATCTTTAGCTTCTCATTACGCTACAATTTTCTCTTATTAGCGCATAATTCTTAAGAAATTTAGTATACTTGGGAACTTACTTGATGGAATCTATAAACGGTATGTCAACCTTAATCTTTCAAAATGTGTCCAAAATCTCTTTATTATTCTCTTCTTTTTTTTTTAGTAAGAAAAAAGTGAGCAAAGCTCACAAAAGCAAAAAACTACCTAACATAAGAGACCCCTATTAAATCATGTTCAATCCATCTACCAACACTAGGGGGGACTTGCCCCAAAACATGAAAGCTAGGAGGAAAATCAAAAGCAAGGTGGGAAAGGGAATCAGCAGCAAAGTTCCCTTCTCTGTAAATGTGATTGAGTTTCACATTATGGAAGCGCTTCAGTAAGTCTAGAATTCGGTCAACAAGAGACAAACAACTTGAATTTGCTTGAACACCACCGGTCAACATCTTGACAGCAATCTCATTATCACATTCTATAGGAACATCCAAATAGGCAAGATTATAAGTGAGTTGAAACCATAATAAAGAGCCCACAACTCAGAACGAAGAATAGAACAATTACCCGTCTTGAAAACAAACCAATGTTTCTAGTGACCATTATGATCACGAATCAAACCTCCACCTGCAGCAATTCCCGTGGAGGAAGTCAAAGAAGCATCAATGTTGAGCTTTATAAAAGGGGAAGGTGGACATTTTCAAAAAATTAACCTTGAAACCAAAGGACTATTATTCTCCGAAAGCAACTTGTTGAAGGTATCTTGAATCAGTTTAGATTCAGAAATAGTACATTGCAAGGTATTAAAAATGGAAGAAATACCAGAATTAAACAGTCTGTCATTCCTTCATTTCCAAAGGTTCCAGCAACCTAAGCCGAAAATAGTAGGCCAGCTAAGATGATCATGAGAGAGATGGGAGCTTTTCAGATTCAATAACAACCAGTCTTCTAGATTAACATTCCAGAAGGAGCTCAAATTATTAAAATCAGCAAAAAGATGCCAGAACTGAACAACAACACGACAATCACGGAGAATGTATAGAAGGGTTTCAGGCTCGTCGTTGTAAATATCACAACTCCCAGAGTCACTAAAGTGTCTTCGTTTTCTTTCATCGTTAGTTAAGACTCCGTTGTTGAGGGCTAGCCAAAAAACCATTATGATTTTTTAAGGGCCTTGCCACTTTCAGATCAGGTTCTAAGGAAAGTTATGAGAAGGAATGTAATTTCCAGAAAGAAAGTCATATGCAAACCTCAAAGTAAAAACTCCTAAAGAAGACAGACCTTAAAACAGGGAATCCTTACCACAAGCATCGGAGGGCACAAGTATAGCAGCAATATAAGAGCAAATTGAAGTGGGGATTGTCAATTTACTAGGAAAAAGAGAAATTTTTATATGGAAAAAGAGGAGGAAACTTACATTTATGTTTAGTGGTAATGTCTTCTTTCTCTACAACTTTTTCATATACACTAAAGATTGTCCTTTATGGTTCCTCAACTTTCGTCCTACTTTGTAACATTATTGCACTCAAATTTTTCTTTGTTTTGACAATAATTTGAGATAGTAGCTTCCCTTCAACTTGAGCTTCCGTATGGCTCATCATAGTTACCGATTAACTTACCTAAATTTCCAAAATCTGAATATTGGATCTTTTCTCTTATTATAATTGGTATGTAAGGAAAGTGACTTATCTATATCCTCTAAATATAGTATTATCTAGGTTAAAATCGTTATTGCCTACTTTAAGTGATTCTTAATCCTGTTTGTCTATTTCTACAACTGAAATTTGGATGATACCATCAACCTGGATTAAATATGTCAAAGATAGGATCATAATAACTTTATGGCCTTGGAAATATTCTAATTACATTGACTTACATAATTGCTCTATATTAAAATGTTGCGCACATTTCTGTTAGGTATTTAACTATAGTATATATTCCATAAGCTTTTACTTATTATACGTTTTGTACAACCATTTGTCTAACATGATTGGCGAGGTTAGATAACTATTGTTCAGTGCAGGAAGTACTCACCTTATTCGCTCTTTTCCTTAGTGCATCCTATTATATACCAAAGTTTTAGGAATTTACAGTCATATTCAAAAGTAGGTATTTGGCAATCTCAGGGATCTTGTCTGCTAATGCTTCTCTGTTTGCAATATTTACGATATTTCTCTCCATTAGTAGTAACCATTTATAAAAATACTGAATTAGGAGCTAGTCACTAACCTAACAATATGGGAAGCTTGTACAAATCTTCCTAAAACGCTCCTATACACATATAGAGTCTCTCTATTGTATTTCCTTATAACACATATTGTCTTTCTTATATTTACAGCCTGTGATGTAGGGAAATATTTCTTGAAAAATGCTCGTTGCATCTTATTCCATAAATTATTTGAACCCAACAGCAAGTAGTACAACTAATTTTTAGCAAAGTCTCTTAATGAAAATAGAATAGTTATCAACTTAATTGTTCTTTCATCCTTTACAGCTTCATAATAGAGAATACTACATTGACCTTTTTCAAGTTCTTATGTGAATCATCATATACAAGAACACAAGGCTATATGAAATGAAAATGTTCTCTTTGACCTATGTCTAGCTTCTCTACTTAACCTACACAAGATTCTTCACATTTCTTAATTAAACTATAATTCAAATTGATGAGAGGATCGAATACTTAACATATAGGATTAAGGAGATAATGATAAGAAAATAAATGAATTAGAAAAATCAAAAGAACACAATTTGGTAAAATCACTCCCTAGAAATGATGCTAAAATATGGTACGTTTTCACCTGCACCCAAAAATAAAACTTTACTCCTTTATATAGTAAATTAAGTAAAGAGTAGCTAGCCATGTTTTGTGCTTATGAATAAGTATAAAAGTATGATTTGGTTATTATGAAGCAATTATGATAATATAATTAAGGAATACTTCAAATATAATAATAAGGAAAACAATAAGAAATAAACCTTGGTGTAGTTCTAGATCTAGCTTGGAAATTTTGTAACGGTTATCAATCTAACTATACATCAATTTATGACTTGAATATTCAATATTGGAAGACATCATATCTCTCCTTATATGATAGTTAATTAGAGAGAAAAACAATCTACCTAATCCTAACTTCTAAATAGGGAACAGATCGCCTGTTCCATAATTGCTGTGCCAGTGTTGTTCCATTACATCTAGTCCATATAATTATATGGGACCCACAAAAATATATGGACAAGATGCAATGGAATAACATTGGCACAACAATTATAGAATAGGTGATTTCATTTGTTCTAAATAACCTCAGAAGTAATCTAAAGATTTAATTACATAAAGAATTAGAAAGATCGATAAAGTATAATAATAAAGACACAAGCAGTTGCATTTAATTTCATGGTTTGTTCTCCCTAGGATCTAAATAATAATATGAAAATACCCCATATGTGCTTTTTTAAATATATTCGTTTCCATTATATGCTTTATCCTTTTAGTCGCTAAATTCTAAATTTCATCAATTCAACTGTAAGTTAGGATTTTGAGATCAAAAGTTCAAATCCAATGCACGACTCAATTATTTAATTGAATTTTGTCTCTCGGTTACGATGTGACTAGCGACAAGTGGATCAGGTGACCGTTTGAATTTCGAATTCAAATCTCCAACACTCTCTTGGCAGCCTGTGACCTTCAACCATCAATCCCTGTCCAATAAAATCCCTCAAATCAATGTCTCCTGGCCACGTGGAAACAACTTATTTGTCCGTACTCCAACTCCCAAATTCCTAAACAGTTTCAGTGGGCCGCGCTCTCCTACGAGTCAGCATACAATTACTCTCACTCTCCTTGTCCAAATTCTAAACCTGAACCCCTTTCTTTCTCTGTATCAGGGTGAGACAGGGAAGGATTGCAGTGACTGAATCAGAAATGTCGACGCAGAATCGCCGTCAGTCGTTCTCGTCGTCGACCATGTCGTCGCTGACTAAGCGACAAGAGCCGTCCTCTGTGTTGGAGGGTGCCGGAAAGGCGGCGGCCGTAGTACCACACTTGGGGAAGAAGCGGGCGCCTCTCGGAGACATCACAAATCATAAGAATGTGCCTCAAAAGGGGTCAAGAATCTCCCTGCCATCTTCGAACTTGGTGGGTTTTCGATATTTTCTCGTCTGGGTTACCTATCTTGGCTTCTTTGATGAGAAAATGAAGAAAAGAGAAAGAACTGAGTGTGATTCTTTGTTATTTACGACGATTTTGGATGTTGAATTGAAAATTTTTCATGTGCCAAGAAAGCCTTAGACTTTTGCTTCTTCATGATTTTGTTTCTTCTTTCCCTCTCAGTTTTATTATTACTTCCATGGACTCTGTCAGTATCTTTTCTAAAAGTTTAAGAGTGCTGCAGAAAATGTGAATGATATGATAATTCGATATTGTTTACTTATTTGTATGCCTATATTTCGTAGAAGTGGTTTGATTGTGATAATTCTGTGTTACCTTACTTTAATCATTGCCTACACTGGTTCTGGAGTAGGCTATTAACATTTTTGATGAAGGCAAGGCTTGGTAAAATTGCTGTAGTCAATAAAATAGTCCTACTAGGATACTTCTAAGAATAATTGAAGTTGCAGTTGTTAATACGACATCAGGTATACTGTTATCCCTCTTTAAGATATCTGAAATTCAGTGGCAATAATGAAGATGTTTTTTCTTGTTTTAATTAGAACTAGATATTCTGCGTGTCACTTTCTTTTCTATGCAGCTTCAGTGTTTTGGTAGACCTACTTGATTCTCATTGCAAGACAGCAAGTCGTTTCTAACTGAATTGTAAATCTGAAGGTGCCATGTTCAAGTAAAATTGCCAAGGTGAAGAAGGGAACTCCAGCTTGTAATAAGAGGACCGATTTCAATGGGGACGGTGTACCTGTAATCACAACTGTTAAATCAAGTGCGCTTACTGCCTGTAAGCCTACTCGCTTTCCAGGAAGTGAGGAACATGTCCCTAGTATTGCTCTTCTGAGTGCCCGATGCGACATGGATGTTTCTCCAAGCAAATCAGACGGAATTTCTGTTTCTTTTGACGAAACAATGTCTACTTGTGATTCTTTTAAGAGCCCTGAAATTGAGTACATTGACAATACCAGTGAGAGTCCAGTAGTTGATTCTATCAATAAGAAGACACTGAGCAAACTACACATCTCAGAACATGAAGAGACAGCAGGTTAGATTAGTTCAAATTTGGTCCGTATCTTTTCACGACGCCCCTTTTTCCATATCCCATTTTCTTCTTGAATAGTTACGTCAATTGACGAGGCATGTACTAGCATTGCATTATAGGGTTCAACCGTTCATGGCATTATCACTAATCTTTGCCTACAGAAGTGTTTTGAGCTTGTTATTTTGGTGTAGTTTAGATAGCTAATCAGTTGTTCTACATCCTTATTTGTTGGTCAAAATTCTTTCAGAAAGCATGTGCACTAGAGATATACCTGGAGAGATGTGTACAGATGACGAGATTGTCCAAGTTGATAGCAACTACCAAGACCCACAGCTTTGTGCAACCATAGCTTGTGACATGTACAAGCACTTACGTGCATCTGAGGTTTGTGATCGTCTTTTATCGTTCCAGTTCATGCCGTGTCCCATGCTTCAATTTTTGGCTCTCAAACGAACTTTATTTGTCTTGATGATTTGTCATTTATCCGTAATGCACTCTTAGATGCCTCCCGGAATTGAATATTCCAGCTAATCACTGACTTTGTGTATTATAATAGTGTTCATGCATTCTTGGACAATGGCATAAGAATCTTCAGTATTTACTAATCTGTGATTTTCTGCTTTCACAGACAAAGAAAAGGCCTTCATCAGATTTTATGGAAACAATTCAGACAGATATAAACCCGAGCATGCGTGCAATACTAATTGATTGGCTTGTCGAGGTAATTTGTTGCTTTTAGTTGTACTGATGTCGAGGTAATTTGTTGCTTTTAGTTGTACTGAATATTCGTGATATTCTAAATATGGCTGGGAGACAGTTGATTGTAGTTGTTTCTTGAATAGAATTGACAGATAACATATTTTACCAAAGCGCAGGTGGCTGAGGAGTATAGGCTTGTACCTGATACACTATACTTGACTGTGAACTATATTGACCGGTATCTTTCTGGGAACAAAATGAACAGGCAAAAACTTCAGCTACTGGGTGTAGCATGCATGATGATTGCTGCGTAAGAAGTTGTTTTGCTTTTAATGTTATTGAACTTTTATGCACTGTATACTTTTATCTGCACAATTATACAATGGTTTATTAAGAAAGTAGATGTTGTCAGGAAATATGAGGAGATTTGTGCACCTCAAGTGGAAGAGTTTTGCTACATCACCGATAACACATACTTCAGGGATGAGGTATGGGTTTTTAGCTATAGGTTATTGGACATAACTGTCTTAAAATTAATGCCACGTTCTTCTACTCTAGTCTAACCAATATAAGACTTCTAATTTATGATGATTTCAGGTTCTTGAAATGGAATCCGCTGTTCTGAATTACTTGAAGTTTGAAATGATGGCCCCAACGGCAAAATGTTTTTTAAGGTAGTGCCTCACTCAAGTTTGTTAACTATGTAACAAGTGTTTGCTGCCACTGCTGCATTGATTTTGATTCACTGCATGTTCTAGGCGATTTGTTCGTGCTGCTCATGGAATCAATGAGGTACATATGTTTATGCTGAATGGTTTGGATTGTTGCATCTTTAGTTTCTGTCATCAATAAGGTTGATATGACAAAATTTTGCTGAATGGTTTGGATTGTTGCATGAATAAGGTTGATATGACAACATTTCTTTCAAGTAAGCTTCTGTGGTCATTCTATGGGGAAAAATACAAGTTAATGTATTTCCCAACAAATTAGCAGCTAAGTGAGAAAAGAAAAAAAGGACAACCTCCGCTAATTACTTTCTATACAGTTAGATGTTTATTGCCCGCACGGGTTGCCTGAGTGGCAAACTAACAGGATAAGTTGGAACAAGGTCCTAGGTTCGATTCTCGGCAACGGGAGAAATGGACCGCTCTGTTAGGGGGGCTGCTCAGGATCAGACCGTGATTCAATCCTCCAGCGGTGGTCGGGCCTGCGATTGGGGGCCCTTAGGGTTGGGGATCAACCTTTTGGAACAAGATGTTTATTATTTCAAATCTTTTCTTGTCATCTTGATCTTGATGCACTTTGGCGCAATCACAGGTTCCTGCGATGCAGCTCGAGTGGATGGCCAACTACATCACCGAATTATCTCTCCTGGAGTACAGTATGCTTTGTTATGCTCCCTCACTCACAGCTGCTGCAGCAATTTTTTTGGCAAAATACATACTTCTTCCTTCAAAGAGACCTTGGGTACGTACATAGACTTTTTCATTCTTTCTGGTGCATTGACTAAAATGATTTAGTTGACCAAGACTGTGACAGCATGCATTTGAACCTTGATTTGTATTTTCAAACAGACCCGGACTTTGCAGCATTACACACTGTACCAGCCTTCAGATTTGTGTGACTGCGTTAAGCATCTTCACCGTCTATGCTGTAACACTCACAGTTCCACGTTATCCGCAATCAGGGAGAAATATAGTCAGCATAAGGTGATACATATTTCATTCCGTTAACGTCTTTTGTCTCCACATATTGAAATAGCATCATGTAATCTGATTGGTTTTTTTTTTTTAATATATTTGTTTCCTCAGTACAAGTTTGTAGCAAAGAAGTGCTGCCCTCCTTCAATACCTCAAGAATTCTTCAACAATCGAAGCCATTAACCAGTTGGATTACTTGGTCTTTCCAATGCTCCGTTGGACAAATTTCCAGCGAAGTACTTCACCTTTACCATTTTCTGACGCCAATGTAGTTTTTGCAGTTTGTTAAAATTTAGTAAACATGTCAAATAATTTTGTATTATGTATAACTGAATCATTTTAAGACGGTTTATTTCTTCAAATCTCAATTTGATCATAAGTAAGAGATTTACTCTCTTTATATACAAATTTAAGTATAGACCTTTCTATCATAAGCTCAATAGAGTCCTACTACTTCCATCAATAGATATTTATTTATTTTATTGAACATTGAATTTCAATAAAATGTAGAGAGAGTAACATTAGAACCAAAAAATTTTAAAATTTATAGCTCAATTTTTTGAATATACTTTGATTTACAGCTTGTTTGGAAACCTTCGAATTGAATTCAATTACATTAATGAAAATCTCCTAAAAAAAATTACATTAATGAAATTGAATTGAATTGAATTTACACTATTTGGAACGATTCCAGTAATGTTAGAATTGAATTTAATTATACTGTTTGGAACAAATCCAATAATATTATAATTGAATTCAATTATTTCATATGACACATTTATCCCTGACTAAAAAATAATGTTATCAACTAATA
>JANKOD010000006.1:9941293-9958829 GCA_026284645.1 Erythroxylum acuminatum | reverse complement strand
GCGTTCGCAAAAATCTACTCTTTATATTTTCTATTTAGAAGTTATATTTTTATGTGCTATACAACCCGATGGATATCCAAAAACCCGAACAACCCAATAGATTTAGATATGGGTAGTAAATCGTAAAAACCGATGGATATGGATATGGATATGAGTTGAGTCATAAAAAATAGATATGGATATGGGTAGAGTAAAACCCGAACCGAACCCTACCCATTGCCATCCCTAAACATAACTCTAAATAGGTTCTAAAATCCTTTTAGAATTTGATATTTACCAAAAATGCCAATTCAAATAAAGTTATTTACCGTGGATATGGCTCAAGTCAAGATACAACCATGTCCTAGGATATGTATCTTATTGTTACTTTCCTGTATATGGATATAAGCTCTAGTACATTTGTGTCTCAGAGTTTCATATTCTTTTATCTTCTCCATATATGAACGTAGGTTATAACACGTCTATGGCCCAAATCCTGTCCTCCTTTGAAAAATCCTTTGCTACACTAACAAATTATTATTTCAACCTAAGTCTTCACCTTTATATTCTAAAGAAGAACACGTCTTAGCACATAGTAGTGTATCAGGCTATATTTTCCCAAAGACTTCTAAGGAACTCCCATGTTATTCTAGAAGCACTCTTAAAATATAAACCTGTATATATGCGTTATACACAATAATTTCCTTGCATATTTTATGATCCTTAAAAAAAGAAACCCTTCTTCTTGGACCTTTTTATTTATCTCTCCAATAACTCCAAAGAAGAAAAAGCTGCAGAAAAATTTTTCATTGATCTTTCTTTTTAGAAAATGAAGTAATTTTTCATTACCAAAAATGCTTTATATACACGCTAAAACAAAACTTTAGTCTGAATCAACTGAACCATTACAACTTAACTTGGGGAGAGATGCAAAAGCCATTAGCAACTACTACTATAGTACGTTCTAAGAAAGGCTTATATTCCAACTTCATTATGTGATAGCATTCCTCCAATACAATCTTTAACAAACAAATCAAATCAAATTATTAAGGATATCAATACCTAGTAGCCAATACCAGAGCCCACCCTCAATACTAATTACTCTTTTAATGAATGAGCTGCACTGTGTCTCACACCACCTACAGATAGAATCTTCTTTTACTTTGAAATTTTTGAAAGTTCCTCTCTTGCCAAATCATATAAACAGCAGCCACAAACACACATTTAAAAATTTGAACATGCATTGTTCTCCCTCTAACTATTTGACTTAGCCACTATAGTTTAGCCTGACAATGACTTGCTTGTCTTTGTACTCCAAGCTAAGTAAGAAGATGCTCCCATATTGCTACAAAGATTCACACTTAAAGAAAAGGTGGTCAACAATTTCAGCATTACATAAATTACAAAGTGTGCAATCCTCAAATATTTAGCTAATCCATCTCATTAAATTGGTTATTGTAGGAAGCCTATTATGCAGTACTAACCATATAATAAACCCATGTTCAGTTAGAGTACCTTGAGCAAGAATAAGTTCTTTCTAAGTAATTTTTGGGAAACTAGGTCTCAAAGAGATGTGAGCCTTTCTAATAAGAAATTTTGTTACGTGACCCTAGCTGTCAAATGGACTTAAGGGTTGGGTTGTAGGAATTATTTAGCATTAATAATTTTCCTCAGAATCCATACTACAATTGATAAACATTTCATCTACGAAAAATTATTATTTTTAATGTAATAGGCATAGACATTCTTTATTGATCTTAATGATGAATCACTAGCTGAAAAGAGATTTTACCGATTGATTTTAGAATTGATTGTGGCTTTTCTCTAGAATAAAAATTGTTTTTTTGTAATTTGAAACCAACATAATAATGATACATTCATGTGTGGCTAATGTAGTTAGAAACAAAGAATAAAGGAAAGAGAGCATCATGTTGCATATGTTATAGTGTTTCGATGATTAGGATGTTCTTTCTTTCAAACCAAATATCTATATTAACCATCTTACACCTTGTCTACTCTCCAACTTTTCCGTTCAATAAAATAAGTTTGAGTAAACAAAATTAGACTTTTTTTATATTGCAATTATGAACTCTAAAGGGCAATCTTTTATTTTTTACGTTAAATGTAAAAACTTAAACTAAAAGGACTATATTATAGTTTTACGTATTTAAGCAATGAATGATGTACATGGGTAAAGAACAAGAAAACTTTTAGGTTTAGGTTAAGTATAACTTGAAGGCTACCCATAAAAAAGAAACGTTATTTTGATTAAACATATCTACAGTGCATTATGATTAAAGGGAGTACTTTAACATATCAAGAAAAAAAGCTTGGTTTAGAAGGAGAAAAGTTCACTAACGGGAGTTTATGAAATTTTTTTATTATTTTGAATTTTTGCATCAATTTAATTTTATAAATAACAATATGAAGGGAGTGTTGGAATAATGACAGCTTCTATATCTTTCTCTTTATAAGTCGTCGCCCCTTTTTCCAATGAGATTTGCTTATCCCACATTGGTTGGATAAGGGGCTTTGTACTTTTTGATATTGTTGTTGTTTTTCCCTATTTGTCTGAGTTGTATGGCTTGGTTCTTTTGGTAGAGTGTTGGAGCCGGGCAGACCACTCATAGATTTGTGCACTACCCGCCTGAGGGTTGTGAACTAATATGTTTCTCTTTTTGGATCCAGTCTATATTGTAGATTCATTGAACCTAGATTCTTTGATTTTGTAACTTCTCAAACGTTACAATCACCTAATCTTCTCCTGATATTGTGCTTCAATTATTCTCTTCTTGGATTACATATACCAAGATTTTCTTCTTCATCGAGTGTTCCGGAAACTACAAACCTTCTTTTTTGCATTCTTACTCCTTGGCCATCTATTGTGTATCCTCCATTCTCTTGCCCACGAGTGCACGTGTGCAAGGGCTCACTGTGATAACCTTGAGGAGTGACCAACATCTGGATTGCACTGACACCCCGTTGAAATTGCCTTCAAAGTAGTGGCCTTGGCTACAACACAGTTGATTCCCATTGATCAACCTTTTATTTTTTACAATTTGAAAGCGATTCATCTTAGTCAATGGCTAACAGTGCCATTTTAAATCTCACGAAGTCCCTCCCTGACCTATCCAAAGTCGAACCAATTATAAACGGTGGTCTCAGAGGCTACTAATATTTTTTAAACAATTAGAGGTCAATTATATGTTGTCCAATGATACTCCAGTTGTTACAGTTACTCCGCTTGCTCTTCCTGATGGTGCTTATTCTACTACTCTTGCAACTCTGACCAAGGATAAAGCTGAAGACTTGAAGAAGTACGAGAAAGACAACAAACTGGTTTGTGGGCATATGTTGAGCCATCTGTCTAATATGTTGTTTGATCTTTTTTACACCAACAAGTCTGCCAAATGAATATGGGATACTCCTGAGAAGAAGTACAGGGCTGACAACGCTGGAAAGAAAAAGTATTTCTTCTGTAAGTGGCTGCAGTTTCAAATGGTTGATGACAAATCAATCATGGAACAAGTGCACGAATACGAGAACATGTTTGCTAACATACTTAGTGAAGGCATGAAGATATGTGAAACACTTCAAGCCAACATATTATTAGAGAAATTCCCCCTTCCTAGAATGACTACCGCATCCAACTCAAGTACAAGAAGAAAGACATTAATGTTCAAGAGTTAATCAGCAACACGAGAACGAAATAAGCCAATCGGTTTAAAGATAATCAAGATAATCTTTCTATTAATAACACTAACGCTAACCTTATAGAATATGCTACTAATGTGTCTAAAGATAGGTTTAAGGAGAAGAACAAGAAAAAGCTGAATCATGGAAAAAAGTTAGGGATGGAAATGGGCCGACCCATGGGCCTAAATTTAGGTGTTTTCAATATGTTGGCCTAGACCGACCTGAGGCCCAACTATTCTAAACAAAAAGACATTGTTTTGCTTTAAAAATTTGGGTCTCGAGCAGGCTTGGGCCTGGTCAACCTAAGCCCAAACCTAATTAAAAAGACGTTTTTTACACTTTTAATTTAAAAAATTATTTTAAAAAATTTGGCAAGGCTTACCCATTACCATCCCTACAAAAAGTAGCATTTCAATAAACTGGAATTCAAAAATTAGAAGCTCAAAGGCGCATGTTTTGTGTGTGGCAAGCTTGGCTATAAAGCCTACCAATGCTCGCAACATCAAGGTGCACAAAAGACTATCCAGAAACACTTGTTCCCAAGCTAACTTGGGTGAAAATAATGATATCATTGTTATTGTTGTTGAGGCAAATTTAGTGGCTAACCAAGCTGATTAAGTGCTTGGTATGAGAGCCTTATGGCATTTATGCACTGATAAAGACTTGTTTCATGATTTCTAAGAGGCTTTTGATGGTGAATGTACTTACATGGGCAATTCTAATACTGCTGGAGTCATTGGTAAAGGAAAGATTACTCAAGTTGACTTCTGACAAAACTTTATCGTTAAATATTGTTTTGTATGTTCCTAGTCTGCATAGGAATTTAGTTTCTAGTTTTTTATTGAATAAGATTGGACTAAAACTTGTGTTTGAATTTGATAAGGTTGTATTATCTCGTAATGGGGAGTTTGTGGGGAAGGATATCTCGCCAGGAGTCTCTTTGTACTTAATGTTGAATCTGAATTAGTGAATGGCAGTACCTCTGCTTCTACTTATATTGTTAAGTCTGCTGATTTGTGGCATGGTAACTCAGACATGTGAACATTGCCTTGATTAAGAGACTTAGAGAAATGGACCTAATACTTGTACTAAACACTAACGAATTCTCTAAGTGTCAAATCTGTGTTGAGGCTAAGTATACCAAGAAACCTTTTAAATCTATCACAAGTAGAAAGATATAACTTTTAGAGCTTATTCGTTTGGACTTAGCAAATTTCAAGAATATCATGAGCAGAGGAGGTAAAAAGTAATATATGACTTTTGTGGATGACTTTTAAAGATACACTAAGGTTTACCTTCTAAGAACTAAAGATGAGGCTGAGGAGATGTTCTTGAAATACAAAGTAGAGGTGGAAAACTAACTTGACAAAAAAAAAACATGAGAGTAAGGTCAGATAGAGGTGGTGAGTATAGCAAAAATTTCCTTAAAGGTTTATGTGACTAGAATGGTATAATAAATGAGCTTAATGCACCTAACACTCCCCAACAAAACGGTATAGCCAAAAGAAGAAAACAAAACCCGTAAAGAGATGATGAATGTTATGTTGCTAAGTTTTGGTTTACCTAAAAATTTATAGGGAGAGGTTGTACTCTCTTCATATTATGTTCTTAATAGAGTGCCCCATAAGAAGTTAGATAAAGCCCTTACGAGTTGTGGAAAGGTTTTGCCCCTAACTTAAAATTTTTGAAAGTGTAAGGTTGTTTAGCTAAGGTTGGTTTACCTTACTTCAAGAGACCTAATATTGGGCCCAAAACTTTTGATGTTGTTTTTGTTGGTTATGCTCAAAATAATGCAGCTTATAGATTTATGTCTTTAAGTGATAATTCTATTTCTAAATTAAGAAATGCCAAATTTTTTAGGATGTTTTTCCTTGCAAAAAAATGAGTTTCTGACTTTACCTTATAATTCTAAAAATGTGAATTATGAGCATGTTTCTATGCATTTACCTATTTCTAATAATGTGCATGCTATTGCTTCTATTAATAATGAGTTTGTTGTTAAAATTAGGAGGAGTAAGAGGCGCATAACTGAAACTAGTTTTGGACCTAATTTTATTACTTCTTTCTTAGTTAAGATTGAGAACTTTGATGTCATAACTGAGGACATTGTGTCAGTATTTCTTCTAAATGATGACCCTACGACTTATGAAGAAGCAGTAACGTCCATAAATGCTCCGTTTTGGAAAGAGGCCATAAATAGTGAATTAGAATCCCTTCAGGTTAACCGTACTTGGGATTTTATTGACTCACCTAATGGTTGTAAACCTATTAGTGCTACGTGGGGGTTTATAAGGAAACAAAAATATGATGGTTCCATTAAAAGGTTTAAGGCAAGGTTTATGGTGAGAGGTTTTGACCAGAAAAAAGGGATTGACTACTTTAATACCTATTCACCTATGACTAAGATTGGCACTGTTCGTGCTCTAATAACCCTAGTCGTCATCCATAGTTTAGCTGTGCATCAAATAGATGTGAAAACAACCTTTTTGAATGGGGATTTAGAGGAGGAAATATATATATGGAGCAACACGAAGGCTTTGTTATTCTTGGTCAAGAAAACAAGGTTTGTAGACTTAAGAAGTCCTTGTATGGCCTTAAGTAAGCTTCAAAACAATGGTATGAAAAGTTCAATAGCACCCTAACTTAAAATGGTTTTGTTATTAATGCTTTTGATTCTTGTGGTTATTCCGAAATTGTAGGATCAGAATGTGTGATTATATATCTTTATGTAGATGACATGTTAATTTTTTATGCTACTATTGATGTGGTTAATAAGAGTAAGAAATTTTGTCTTCTCAATTTGATGCGAATGATTTAGAAGAGACTGATGTGATTCTTGGAATTAAAATTTCCAAAACAGAGAATAGATTTTCTTTGCTTTAGTCTCATTACATTAATAAGGTATTGCGTAAATTCCATTATTTTGATGTTACGCCTGTGAGAACTCCTTATGATTTTAGCGTTTATCTCATGAAAAACAAAGATGATAGTGTATCATAAAGTGATTATGCCAAGATTATTGGTAGTGTAATGTTTCTTATAAACTATACAAGACCTTATATTGCCTATATTGTTTCACGTTTGAGTCGGTATACTCATAATCCTAGTAGTAAACGTTGGAATGCACTTAATCGTTTGCTTAAGTATTTAAAAGGCACCATGAAATATTATTTACATTTTAGCAAGTTCTTTACTGTGCTTGAAGGATATTGTGATGCTGATTAGGTATCTGAAAATGATGAAGTTAGTTTAACTAGTAGTTATATATTTACTTTGGGTGGAGGAGCTATTTCTTGGAAGTATGCAAAACAGACTTGTATAGCAAGTTCCACCATGAAATCTGAATTTATTGCTCTTGAGTTGGCAAGTTAAGAAGCAAATTGGCTTCGAAATCTATTAACAAATGTGCCCAAATGGGTTAGACCATCTACACCTGTTCTAGTCCATTGTAACTCTTAGGTTGCAATTGGAGTTGCTAAGAATAGCTTGTACAAAAAGGGAACACATTCGTATAAGACATTGAGTCGTGAAGCAAATACTCATGAATGGTCTAATCTCCTTAGAATTTATAAGATCTGAAAGGAATTTAACAGATCCTTTAAATAAAGGATTATCAAGGAGATTAATTTTTTAAACATCGAGGGGTATGGGGCTTAAGCCCATTGAGTGAAATTTTGGTCATTACTCATCCCTATGACATGTTATGTTGACCTAAAGAAGGTTGAGCTTAGGATCTTAATAAATCTATAACCCATGTTAAGGTGGTATTTGAGAGACGCACTTGATAGATTCATTGAACTCTACTTAAAGGTTGACCACTTACTCTTAATGGATCGATAGCCCATTAAAGTGGTGCTAATGAGAAGTACTTAATGGATTCACCTACTTACATGTGAAGGTGACCTGCCTTCTATGAAAGACTTGGGCTATCTTTCTAGAGCACTCACGAGACCTAATGAGAGCGCATGACCTAGAACAGCGCACATATTGTATCGCAGAGTTTGCACAAACCGAGATATGATATGTGTTATGGAGGTCTCAACTAAAGGTCTCTTAGTTCAAGATCTATATTCACTAATTGAACTTAGTTGTTGCCTCACTTCACTATATGTTAATTCAATCGGAAGATATTAGCACTTAAGTATCAAACCCTCCTTTTGCTTAAGTAACCTTTTCTATTTCAGCTTGCCATTAGTGGGGGAGTGTTGGAATAATGATCGCTTTTACGTCTTTCTCTTTATTGGTTATCACCCCTTCTTTCACTAACGTTGGCTTGTCTCACATTGGTTAGGTAAGGGGCTTTGTACTTCTTTACATTGTTGTTGTTTTTCCCTATTATCTAAGTTATTTGGCTTGGGTCTTTTGGTGTAGCGTTGAAGTTGGGCAGACCACTCAAACATGCGTGGGCTGCCCACTCGCCCATTCTTGTCTAGGTTGGTTGGGCGAGGCCCGCGGGTTATGAGCTAATATGGTTATCTTTTTGGATCCAATTTGAATTATAGATTAATTGAACCTAGACTCTTCGATTTTGCAACTTCTCAACTGTTACAATTGCCTAATCTTCTCCTGATATTATGCTTCAGTTATTCTCTTCTTGGATTACAAATAACAAGATTTTTTTTTTAGTGTTCTAAAAAGTACAGACCTTATTTTTTGCATTGTTTCTCCTTAAGCATATGTTGTGCATCCTTCATTTTCTTGCCCACGAGTGCACGTATGCAAGGGTTTGTTGTAATAACATTGGGGAGCAACCGACATCCGAATTACACCAACATTCCACCGAAACCACTTTCAAGGCAATAGCCTTGGCTATGACGCTGCTGATTCCCATGGATCGACCTTTTATTTCTTACAAGGAGAGCTTCTATCTTGAATGAATTTTAAGTAATCATAGGTGGCCAAAGTCAATAGTATATCAATTTATTAAAGTAATCCGTAACCTTTTTAGTAAATTGTTTCTATTTATAAATTATATGGAATAAGAATAAAGTATTACGAAAGAAAATAATAAGAATATAAGAATTTTTTTAACAAGATTCAGTTAATTGGGTTTGCTTATATCCTTAAAAGTCAAGAGCATATGATTTTACTATATTGATAAATAACTCATTTAAAAATGATTACTTATTTCATATACAGTAAAACCTCTATAAATTAATATTGTTGAGATCATGAGATTTATTATTTTATAGAGATATTAATTAACCGATAAATTAATATTTATTAATTTAAAGAGATTTTTGTAATGATATCACAATTTTTGGTGCAGTTCAAGAACACAATACCAGAAATTTTGGATGTAATAAGAAAAGTTAGAGATGAGCTCTAACTAGACTTAAATTTTAAGAAAAAACAAACAACACTAGAATCATATTTTACTAAATTGTCTTAGTTATATTTGTGTAAGTTTATATAATTATTAATTTATGATATTAATGGGACCCTATATTTGCATAGGGATATTTTGAAAATATATTATCTTATTATCTTATCGAAATTTGTTAAATTTTCAATTGGTTCAAGTCGGAACCGGAGAAAAATATTATCTTAGAGAGTTTATTAATTTACCGAGTATTAATTTAAAGAGGTTCTACTGTATTTATAATTTAACATTTATAAAATCAAATATTTTTATATTTGATCTCTGAACTATCTCAAACTTTAAAATTAAATACAACTTAATTTAATTTAAATTTTATTTTAAAATGATCTTTATTTGTGACCCATTAGTTTTCTAACATGTTGATAATGATCACAAATTATAATTATAATTCATAATTAGAGTTAGATAAATTTTTAATTTATCTTTAATCTCTAATTAAATAATTTGTAATCATATATCAAGGTCGATATCTAGTAACATATCATGACTGCTTGAGCATTAGGAATATCAAATTAATTTTAGTTAAACCTGTATTTGCATGGTTACAACATATAATTTAATACTTTCGTCAACAATGCTTTAAGTAGATAGAGAATATGAAATTAGTGTCCATTCTAATTAAATCAATCCATATTCATTCTTGCCAAATAGTAATTAATTTACATCATTTTCAAATCTCAAACATTAACCTTTTATCATTACTAATAAAAAGGTAGTGAAAAATTCTTCCTAATTACTCTAAGATAACAAATCAATTGATGTACTCAATTGATATACTCAACTATCTTTATATAGTTTATACTACATCTAAATACTACTACCTAAGCTATTGTAAATATAATATGTCATAAGTAGTATCAAAATTTGGTATTTTTTACACGAGATACGTTGAAAATCTTAAGTTTAAGGATTAATTATAGAACCATTAGAATGAGGAAATCGATAGACACAAAAGTAATTGTTACTTTTAGAATTCTCATAATTGAGTCAGTCTTACTAGAGTAATGACTAAAAACAATTTAGAAATAACACGTAAATGTATATCGTTCTCATAATATGTTTTTATTATAATTTTATTTGCAAAATATATTTATCTTATGAGATTTATCTTATATATTATTTAATTAAATAAATAAGTATAAAATACAAAATGTATGTTAAAACCACCATTCTTGATAGGACCTAATGGCTACATGACTAGGCCCCTGAATGAGACCCGACTTGCTGATGTCGTATGAACATGTACGTGTAATACCTGCTAAGCTTAATGATTAACTAGCCAGGCACACTTAAATATGAGAAAGCATAGGCTTTGACATTAATAGCTCCTGCTTCCGAAGAGTACAAAACAATAATAAACCAACTCTACTGATCGGCCTGATAAATTAAATAAGCATATAATCAATAACTTCCTCGCTGCGCATGCAAGTTGATTAACGGGGGACTCAATGGCATCTCCTTGTAACTACTATATTACTTGCAAGTAATACTAAAGGCTGCAAATTAAAGTGAAGATTATAAATTGTCGAGATTGATGCCGGGAGAGACTTAGAGAGAGATGGCAAGTGTACAACAGGAACGTCAAGGTGATGAGATAGTTTCAGCTTCCTTCAGGGTTGGTCGTAGCAGTCGGATAGTTTCTATTGGAGATGACGAGCATCCGCCTTCCATTGATGTCGGTGGTCATCATCATCAGGACGGAGCTGATGAAAAGCAGGTATAATTGCTTATAGTTGTAAACTCTTTAGCTTGTGCACTATAGGACTTTTTGTAATATTAATTTGGAGTTCTTTTGGTGATGTTCAGAAACCTGGATGGAAAAAATTTCTATCGTACGTAGGCCCTGGTTTCCTTGTCTCACTGGGTTATCTTGATCCAGGCAACTGTAAGATAAATTAATTAAAGCATCTCTCTCTCTCTTTCTCTCTTCATGCTGCTTTTTTTTTTTTTTTATCACTTACAAAATTTTTGATGGTGGATGAACTCAGTGGAAACTGATTTACAAGCAGGAGCAAACCACAAATTTCAGGTTTTTTTTTTGGCTTCATCCTCCTATTAAAATGGGTTTCAAGAATAAGTGTAACAGTGTAACATGTACATATAACCATGATCGGTTACCTCAGCTGCTGTGGTTGATTCTCGTTGGATTGATCTTTGCTCTCCTGATCCAGTCTCTTGCTGCAAACCTTGGTGTCAGCACTGGTAAGAGGCCAAAATAGAAAAAGAACATGTGCACACACTGGAAAAAAAAAAAAAAAAAACTGATATAGTAGATAGGATAAAGCTTTTCGAAATTTCTTCTTACACCCGTGTTTATCTTTTAGTCTACACTTAAAACGATTGTTACAGTGAATTTGGATCAACCGTTGTCCTCCTTGACTTAAGAGTCCTGGTATGTAAGAAACAAAGTGAACTCACGTACAGGCTGAATTCATCACTAATAGCAGTAGCGGTTAAACAAACTGCCATCTGCGCAGTTTAGAAACTCGATTTCAAGATCTTTAAGGTAAGAACAAAAAAAGGTTGTTTGGTAATTGATCTCCTTTTAAAAAATGGACAGATTATTAAAGCTTCAATAAGTCAATGGTTGTATACCTCGTACGTCCACACATGACTTCACATGAGAAATGGTTTTATTTATAGTTTTTGGTATGGAATGTGTGATCAGGTAAGCACTTAGCGGAGTTGTGTAAGGCAGAGTACCCAAAATATGTGAGAATTTGCCTGTGGCTGCTAGGGGAGATCACCGTCATTGCTGCTGATATCCCAGAAGGTACAATTAATTTCTTCTCTCATCAATTTTTAATTTATTGTGTTTTGATTATGTGCAGTTATATGATGATTACCTATATATCATGAATGTTCAGTTATATGATAATTACCCATATATCATTATGTGCAGCTATATGATAATTACCCGTCATACGTTCATTATGTGAAGTTTTATGATAATTACCTATCGTCATTAAATTTCTTATTTCGAGATTGAAATCTAGTTAAGCCAAGTAGATTTTAATTTTTTTTTAAATTAAAGCATATCTTGTAAATATACATGATAATTTTTTTTAAAGTAACCAAAAGCGATTAGATGAATAGCTTAGATAAATTATGAATTGATTTATTGGAGCTACCAATATCAAAATCAATCTAAAATAAAAGGCGTTAATTTCAATCATTTCATATTTGAATTCATACATTAAAGCATAATAACAATAATAATAGATGGATTTCCTCTACATACTATTATATATAATGAGTGTTTATTTCCATTCTCTGGTAGTAATTGGCACAGCAGCAGCGTTAAATATATTGTTTCACATTCCATTATGGATTGGAGTTCTTTTAACTGGCTCGAGCACCCTTCTACTTCTTGGTCTTCAGCGATTTGGGGTAAGTCTAACTTAATCCTTTTATTTAGTGATAGAGATATAGACACACACACGAGAAAATCTGTGAGAAAACAACGTAAGATACGTGAAGATAAAGCCAGGAATTTATGTCCATACATGCAAAAATGTGAAAGAAATAGACTTCCCCCTATAGTTAATTATTCTTGATTTTTAAAATTTTTGTGAAAACTCTTTCTAAGTTTAATTTTCTAAAACATCCTTTTTCAGTTAAAATATAATTATAAAACACATGCTATATAAACATCAAACATGAGCTAATCAAATATCACTATTATAATAATCTAATTCAGCTCTTAAATTCGAATTATTTAAAATGATTATAATAAATTATTAATTTCAATCAAATTTAACTAGTTTGATTCAAATTTAAGAGTTTAGTTGAATCGTCACGTAGATATCATTTATTAGTCCATGCCATATGTTTAAACTGTGTGTATTTTAAAAATTTTCTTAAACAAATTAAGATAGAGATTTATGTATTTTATCCTATGCAAAATCCATATGTAGAGATTTTTTAAGGTGATAATTCAGGTTGCCAAATAATGGAAATCATAATTATAATTTGTAGGGATGAGGCATAATAAAGCAATTATTTCTTAAAAAATAAAAAAGTAGAAGATAAATTAGAGGAACGAGGTATTTTATATTGAATATACATAATTGTGGTACTATTATTTGATTGGGCAGGCGAGGAAGCTAGAACTGTTGATATCAATGGTTGTATTTACTATGGCAGCATGCTTCTTCGCTGAAATGAGTTTCGTAAAGCCTCCTGCTTCTCAAGTTATGAAAGGCTTATTTGTCCCCAAACTCTCCGGCCAATCCGCTATTGCCGATTCCATTGCTCTAATCGGTGCCCTGGTCCCTCCGTAAGTTTTGTCAAAGTTCTTCAATTCAATCTATCTTCTCTTTTTGTATGCTGAAGGGGCCGGGGGCGTTAGACTGTTGAAAACTGAGAACTAAGAATCAAACACAGCTCCAGGGGGTTCTTTAAGGAGGAGGTGCTTGCTTGCTTTATTAATATATGCTACTCCGACTTTTTAATAAGAGTAATGATGGAGTTCTGGGATTTTTTTTTTCCTGAACAAAATGGAATTGGTTTATGTAGCCATTTTACTAAATTAGTTAAGATTTAGGGACAATGGGATAGTGTATTAGGGCTCCCAAACAATGGTTGCAATAACCTGTAATTCTAGGGTCATAGTCAGCTGGAATGCAATTTAGAACCTTATTGTTTATTCGGACTAGATTGCGTTTCTAACTTCTGAAACAATTTGATTTATCTCTTGCCTTAACAGGCATAACCTTTTTCTCCATTCGGCTTTAGTTCTCACTAGGAAAGTGCCCAATACAGCACAAGGAATCAACGTAAGTTATCAGCATATTTATTTATATTATCAAAATTAAGGAACAGTAAAGTCCTTTTTCTAACCTGACCATGGATCAATTAAAAGAATTGGTCAGGATATTAATTATGTACCAGCATTTCTTATATTTGGCTTTTACTGTAGGATGCTTGTAGATATTTCCTCATCGAAACCGGATTCGCGTTATTTGTGGCATTACTGATCAATCTATCAGTTGTAGCAGTTTCAGGAGCTGTTTGCTTCGCCGATAACCTTTCCGCTGACAACGCTAATCAATGCAATAGTCTTACCCTTGACTCTGCTTCTTTCCTACTCAAGGTTCAGACATACTTGAATAAATTAATGTAGTTCATTTCCAAAATACCTAGAAATTAACATTTGTACATATATATTGTTTCCGCAGAACGTGCTGGGAAAATCAAGTTCGATCCTTTATGCCATAGCACTACTAGGCGCAGGCCAAAGCTCCACAGTCACAAGCACTTTTGCTGGACAGTTCATCATGCAGGTTATTGCAATATATATTAGCTAGCACTCTTTTTATCTGAAAACTTTTAAGCTAATGTAGGGGTTTGATTTTTGACTAGTTAATTACATGAAAAATTTCAGGGTTTCCTGGATCTTACGATGAAAAAATGGATTAGGAATCTAGTGACCAGGACTATTGCCATTGCACCAAGTCTTGTGGTCTCAATTATAGGTGGATCTTCAGGCGCAGGGCGGCTGATCATCATTGCATCGGTTAGAGCATTATAAAAGTTCCTCATATAATTAAATCTAATTAGTCTATTGCTTTAATATATAGTTCCTCTACTTGCTAAATGTTTGTTAATGGGGCTTTCAGATGATACTCTCGTTTGAGATTCCATTTGTATTCATCCCGCTGCTAAGATTCAGCAGCAGCACGGCCAAGATGGGTCCCCACAGGAACTCAATTTATGTAAGTTCAGTTTATGATTCCGCTCTTCTCGCTTCAAATCATTGCCCTTTTTATATGTATGCTATTCTCCGTCTCAACTTATATTTGAGTTATTAATTAACTTCAATTACCATAATGATATACCATGCAGATGCTCCCAACCCGTATTTAATCTTAATTTTTCTTGGGTTAAACGGCACCGGAAATTAAATAATAGCCATGCATGATAGCCTCCAAAAGTAAAATAAGTCTATCCCAAATTTAGGAAAATAATTATAAATTGATTAATGAGTTTTAACATAATTGAATACGACCCTTAGTAAATTGCACCACATACATATATCTAATAGCATTTTAGGAGACAATAAAAATGTTCCACATAACATTTTTCCTGCGGAATGGGGTATATTTATGCAAATTGCAGAAAAATGTAAAAGGCCTTATCTGATAATGATTTCTCAGGTAACCAATGACTGGTAAATGACGGAACAGAAACAAAAATGTTATTCGTTATGATTTAAGTCTAAAATATATCATTTCTTATGCAGATAATTGTGGTCTCCTGGATCCTGGGCTTGTTGATTATTGGCATCAATGTTTATTACCTAGTCTCGGGCTTTATCCATTGGCTACTTCATAACAATCTACCTAAAGTCGGGAATATTTTCATAGGGCTCATAGTTTTTCCCCTGATGGCAGTCTACATTCTTGCAGTCCTTTACTTAACCTTTAAAAAGGACACTGCAGTGACATATATTGAACCAGCGAAGGGTAACACAGAAGCTGAATCTAAGATAGAAAGTGGGGAACTTAAATCTGATCCTGACTCTCCGGAGACTTGCGAGGTTCAGTACAGACAGGATTTAACTGATGTTTACCATTCTGAATAGCGAGGTTTCTAATCGAATAATCGTGTTGTTTCACTTGCATGTCGACTACTGTTAAACCTTATATGACGTAACTTTAAAACAGTCAACTACATTTGTAGCGTATGGCTATATTTTACCAGCCTTAGATTTTGTAAAATGCTGAGTCACTTGTCATCTTACGCAGGGTGTTGGATATAAGGGAGAATAAAGCATCTTGAATAAAAATTTGGCATTGTGATGCATAAGTGTGCTATATACAGCTTCATCCCTGGTTTTTAAAGAATATTGAGTAAAGCTTCACAGTGGACATTATTGCGTGGAAAACAGGATGAAGAAATGACGTAGCACGGAAGCAATAATCTAAGATTCGAAGAAAATCTTAAAAAATATCAAATTTATTGATAAAAATAATGAAGATAATGAAAAGTTAACAAATTTTATCATTCTACATATATTTATAATAAAAAATAACACCCTATAACATAAAGTTTACTTGAAATAGAACTCTAAAATATGATATTTATTTTAAATAAAACTCTAAAATAAAAAGCTCAATGTAAATTAAAATGTGATAACTTTGGACATGAATTTTCAGTCATTTTCAATATAATTTTGTGCTTTATCAATCACTTCTACTTGTAAAGAACTCAACCTCAAATTATGATTAGAATACCAAACTTACAATTAGGCAAATAAAGTGAAATATCAAGCATATTAAATGTAGGATTGATATTATTCATACACAAAGGTAATCGAATGACATAAGCACTTGTTGATCTTTCTTATGATCTTAAATGGCCTATATTTCATTGCCTTCAATTTATGACGTCCCCAATAATTCTATTATTTTTCAAGAATATCATAACCTTATCTCCAACTTCAAACACTTAAGCTCTTTCATGCTTATTAACATTAGCCTTGAACTTCACATCATCTTTATTAAGCTCCTCTTTCATCTCCACTCGATTTTCTCATACCTTTTTAGCTAACTTTTTAGCACTCACATTGAAATTAACACCTTCAAGAAATTTAAGATGATCAAGAACGTTATTAGATACCTTAATACAAACTACAAAAATAAAGAACAACCAATGGAATGATGGACAACATTGTTATAGGCACATTAGGCTTAGATAATTAGAAATTCTTAATTCTTTTGCTTGTCACAATATATGCATCTCACCAAAGTACTTAGTGTTCTACTCACCATTTTTGTTCTACTTATTATTTTTGTTTGCCCATTAATTTGTAGATGAACGATGCTACTATATTTAAGAGAAGAATTAAATATATCTCATAAAGTTCTCCGAAAGTGACTTAGGAATACGGTATAATGATTAGATGAAATAGATATTGGATTGTCATGAAGTCTCACCGCTTATCTAAAGAATAGTTTTGCAATTGAAGTAGCATTTGTAATCTTCCTACAAGGTAGAAAATGCGTCACTTTGAAAACCTGCCAACCTAAATAAAAATAGAATCTAGTCCTATTTGTGTTCTTGATAATTTTAATATAAAGTCCATATAATGTAACATCCCATGTTAGGGACTAGAACCCTAGAATAGTGAACATGAGAGGACATTGAGATATTAGAAGTGCGTTGCATGCTCATACATAATTGAATATATACATACACTTGAATAATTATTTTTGACACATTAAAATAATTGTACATGCGTTCATTGACATTTTTCAGGTATAATTGATTTATAAATGTGATTATATTGTCAATTGTGGATTATTTGTGTTGAAAATTTATTTTGAAAGTGTCACTATTATTTTGAAATTTTTTGTGAATTTTAGGTAATTTTCGAACATTTGGACTAGGAAAGATACACTACAAGAAATTGTATTTTTAGTGAAGGTAAAAGTTGTCACTAAAAGCAGTAATATTTGTCACTATTATTAATAG
>JANKOD010000006.1:9898044-9912167 GCA_026284645.1 Erythroxylum acuminatum | reverse complement strand
TATTTAATTTTTAAATAAAATAAAATTTTAAATTATTTATTCAAAAAATGAAATAATTTTATTTATAATTTATTAATAAATATTATATAAGAGGTTAAAATAAATTATCTTCAAATTTTATCTAATATATAATTATCATCAATAAGAAAAATATAACTATATAATCAAACAATTTTTGTTTTTATTTTAAAAAAGAAAATTAAAATTAAAACCAAAAAAAACAGGAATAAAACCAAAAAAACCCTATCCCTTTCATTCTTTGCTTTTCACTATCCCAATAAACCTAAAGTCAAATGCAAACTTAGTAGTACAGGGATCAACTCACATGTTCCTGTTTCGTGTATTTTAATGGATGGATGGATGCCACCAGCCCCGCATTCAGTGGAGTCTAGATCTCCTGTCCAATATTATGGTGTTTTATTATGTCCAATAAATCACAGCCATTTATTTATGTGAGGTCCGCATGAGACCCGCGTGAGTCTCGCAAAATTAATGGCTGAGATTCTATGAGACAGAATAAGACAGAGTAAAACTGGATAGAAGATTTGGGATGCATTCAGTGAGTTTCCAGATATACATTGTTTCATGAGCCAAATCACAGGAGTTAACTGTAAAAGCAATAACTTTGTCAAAAGAAAAAAAACTGTAAAAGCAATAACTATAGCACTTTTCACTTTGCTTTCTCGTACAAAAGAAATATCAGCTATCATATTCCAAGTCATTTGGAGTTTCTATTATGGCAAAAGCCCTACAACGTAAAACATGATCCGAGAAAGTATCCTATGTATATTCCTTCCAAAACGCATCAAACCTCCAAATCAGGAGGCCTTGTAAATGTACTCATCCAACTAGCTACATAAATCTCTTCTCACATACTGCTCCCGCCATTGCATCTTGAGAGAGGAAAAAGAATGTAAATTGGCTTAAAAACATAAATACCACCCTTGCCAAATCTATGAAAGGTAGGCAATTCAACAGACTAAACCGCACTTTTCTTGTTCCGAAAGTTCTCCTTAAGCAGAGCAAACTTTTTCTTGCACTGGTTAACAGTCTTCCCAGGAACAGCTGCAGCAACCCTCTCCCAACGTTGACTGGTTTCCTTGGGAAAGGTTTTTAGTGCCTGAACAAGTGCTTTCTCTTGCACAGCAGACCATACATCTTGCTCTGAACTTGAATTAGTAGCCGCTTCGTCAGCATTTTTATTTGGAGTTTTACCTGAAGAGTCTTCCGAATTATCCACCTTCAAAACACTGCCTTCGGCCCCCCGATGAGTTGATTCTCCTTGGATTTCCTCTCTTGTTGAAAGTGGAGATGCAATCTCTTGACTGGGTTTCCTCTTCTCAAGAAATGAATCAAAAGCTTTTGCACTATCAGGCTTTTGAAGGAGCACAGTTTTGGTTGCCTTTAGAATTTCTTCAACAGATCTTTCAGTACCGATGTAGTCTGAAATAACCTCCCATCTACGAGATGTCCCTTTTGGATACTTCTGCATTCCTTTCCTCAAAAGCTCAATTTCCTCCCTGGCCCATGGCTTCTCTTTCTTTCCAGAACCGCTAACTGAGACACTTCCATTTGACTGCACCAACCCATTATGTTTTACTTTGGTCCTCTCATGTTCTTGATGTTCTTGGTTGCTCTCTGAAATATGATCACAATCACATGCATCCCTAAGAACTTTTGCTTGATCTACTACTTCTTTTCCTTCTATCTTATCACAAATACTCCTAAGTTGCTCAGTATCCAATGTCATACAGAGTTTCTCCACATCAGCCTCATGAAGATCAAGCAAATGCTTGGATAACACAGGAACTGATAGTGTTCGAAGACGAGTCCGCTCTTTGCGGAGAAGTTTCTTCTCTTTCTCTCTAACTTTCTTTTGCTGCAAAGCAGCTTCTGCAGCACGTTTTTCCTCTTCCTCTTTCCTATGTCTCTCCTCTTCAGCAGCTCTTGCAGCTTCTTCCTCCTGCAACTTCTTTGCCAAAAACTTAGCTTCCTTCTTTCTCTGTTTCTCAGCTTTCTCTTCTTCTTTCCTCCTTAATATTCTTGGATCTCTTTTGTATGCATTGTCAACAAGTGTACGTATCCTAGCATACTCTTCCTTCCTAGCTTTTTCTGTCAGTTTCGTGTTCTGTCTTTCCATCCACCTCCTATGATCACGAGATTCAGCTTGTTCAAGATCAAACTCATCAGCATGTGGGAACTCTCTCCAGCTCTTAAAACTATACCAAAAGTTATAGAAGTTATCAACTTCAGCTAAAGGAGTGCTGTCATCGCCTAAAGATGGGATTGGCTGGCTGGCTGACCACCGCCCATTTCTCAAAAAGGCAGGACCAAACACCTTGAAGAAGTCCTGAGGAGCACAATCACTAGGAATTTCATCATCAAACTCATCTGAGGAGTCATAAATCCTTCTCTTAACAGGATCTATCAAAACCTCGTATGCTTCTTGAATAGACTTAAAATGATTCTCTATCTCATCCTTCTCGGCTTGTTTTGCAGCCTCAGTTTCCTCCGCAAGAAGAATCACAACCTGTTTGTCAGGGTGATACTTTAATGCAACTTCACGGTAGCTTTTCCGTATTTGTTCCTCTGTAGCAAGGTATCTCAAATGACCCAAACCTAACAACGCATAATGATCTTGTTCCTTGTCCCCACTACCAGATTTCTTTTTTCCTTTGCTTCTGTACGAGTCATATGATGGAATATACGACTGTTCCTTGTCATTAGAAACTTTCTGATCTTCCCCACTGGTAATCTCCTCCTCGCAGCCAAGGAGTTTCAGAGCAGCAGAATGAAAAGCATGCCCAGCAGGCTCAAACTTTGAACCTTTAATAGGATTGCAATTTGAAGACACCAGGAGTGGCTTTCCGTCAACAAGCTCCTGGGAGTATGAGATAAGCTGCAGTCTTGCATGGATTGTCATAGTGTTCTGGATGGTTCCAGAAACCAAGAACAGAAATATGAACGATTTTTCACTTGGAGGTTCACTCTAGGCCACCCCTTCAGAGATAACAGTTCAAAAACAATTGCTAAACTTCCCTGCATTAAGTACATACATTTGAGTTCCCATATAAGACTAGGAACTTAGGGTATATGCATAAAATACCAGATAAAAAACCAAAATAGCCAAACAAAAATGACAGGAAAAAAAAAGGATGCTCGCAGAATATGAAAATTGGAAGTTCATAACGGTCTGAGGACAGCAAGTGACGTTGATATTGTGGTATACAGCCAAAATAAATCGATGAGAAAGTGGGGGCCAATGAAATTCAACGACAATTAACCAACAACATCAATCAAACAAAGAATAATTTTCAAGCCAACAGATTTAGAAGAATTTAAGAAGGCATATTTACCACGTCCGAACAAGAAAAAGAAAACAATTCAAGGTCCATATCAGAACCCAGAAGCATAATTAGAAAATTATAAGCGTTCTTTTACACCCACTACATAAAACAACTCAAACACACAAAACTCGACTTTCTTGACCTACAACTAAAGTTCTTTAGAATCCACTCCCAGAAGAGGGGGGAAAAAGCAAAGCAACAGGTAGAAGATTGCCCTAGCTCAATCGCAACCAAGAAAAGCAATTTCTACATCTGAAATCAACAAAGAAATAAAACATACAGTGAAAAGCAAAAACAGTATTTGAACAACTTTGACGATTCTTAGCTAATAAATTGGGAATAAAGCATATAATGGGAGAATGAACACGAGCCATCAAAACAATAACAAGAAACCTAATCAAAACGACAACGACGAGAAGAAAATATCGAGTAATTGTGTAAGAGAAGCCGATTCGTTACCTCGCTTGTGTCTCTGAGCGAGAGAATCAGAAAGTGACCTAGTTCTGTCAATCAAAACTCAGCTTTCCTTCTTATACTATTGTTGTTGCTTATTTAGCTTTTGTTCTCAAAAGAAAAAAGTGATTGGAGAATAGAGAATTAAATCATAAATAGCTTTTGTTAATTTTTTCCTTTATTTAATCAAAGTCCACAAATAAACTCACTGATTTAAAATTTTTATATATTTTTAATACACTTTTAGAATAAAAATCGAATCAAATCTTTTTAATACCTATTTTAAATGATGTTCTATATTCAATTTTTATAGAATTATATAATAAATAATATATTTTTAAAAAACTCTCTTCATAGTTTTAATTTTTATTTTATTTTTTAGTTTCTATTTAAAGTAGTTATATTTTTATAACCGATAACAATTATATATTATATAAGACTTAAAGATAAATTACTTTTTATAATTAAATTAATTTTTAATCTTTTGTATGATATTCATTACCAAATTATTATAAAAATTAGTGTATTTTATTAAAATAAATAATTTAATTTTATATAAATTTATATTTATTTGTTAATATATTTTAGTTATTAAACCAATTTTTATTTAAAATTTATATATTTTAAGATATTTTAAATTTAATTTTTATTATTCGTTAAATTAACATTAATTTAACTTTCAAATGATTGAAGGACTAATAATAGAGACAAGATCCTCTGTCCAGTTTTATAGTGTCTTATTCTATCCAATGAATCTCAACCATTTATTTATGCAGATTCCACGTTTATTTTTGTGGGACCCATTCGGAGCTCACATAAATAAATGGCTAAGATTCATTGGATAGAATAAGACACCATAAAACTGGACAGAAGATCTGAACTCCACCATCGCGTATTGGATGTTCAAGATAACATATGTTTATGAAAAATTCGGTACGTTTAAGTGCAAGTGCATGGTTATCGGGACAAAATGGGGAAGCTAATAAAAGACCAAAATGGGTTAGAGGAAGAAAAACAAATCAAGTCATGTTATTGTATTTTCAAGACATATTATGTATTTTTAATTTTATTATAGAAGTGACTCCACTTCTATTTCTATATATAGCATTGCCACTTGTTTGATAAATGTCACTTGAGTAAAAGGACTTATTATGGACTTTTAACAAAAATACACCTACTATTTTACTGCACCCACTATCTCACTATCACACACACACACCCACTATCTCATTGTGGAAATTCAAGATAACATATGTTTATAGAAAAGTACGTTTATGTGTACGTGCATGGTTATTGGGACAAAATGGGGAAGCTAATAAAAGAAGAAAATGAGTTATACAAGAAAAACAAATTAGGTGATGTTATTAGATTTTCAAGTCAGATTATGGATTTTAAATTTTATTATAAAAATGACTCTCCTTCTACTTATATAGCATTGTCAATTGTCCTATAAATGTCACTTAATGAAATTTAACAAAGAAAGACAAAAAAGAACTTATTATATTGTGGACTTTTAACAAAACTACACCTATTATTACACCGTAGCTACTATCTCACTATCACACACACACACACTCCCGTTATCGCATTGTGAACATTCAAGATAACATATGTTAATGGGAAAGTGGGTTCGTTTATGTGTACGTGCATTGTTATCGAGATAATTTGACGAAGCTAATAATAAATGAAAATGGGTTAAAGGAAGGAAAAAAAAAGGTCGCGTTATTGGATTTATAAGTCAGATTATATATTTTTTTATTTTATTATAAACGTGACTTCCCTTCTCTTTATATAGCATTGCCACTTGTCCTATAAATGCCACCTTAGTGAAATTTAAAAAAGAAAGAAAGAAATACTTATTATGGGCTTTTAACAAAACATGGGGGCTTTTAGAAGATCTTTAAACAACATAAGGTTTTGGTAGAATTCTTTAAAAGAAATGGGCTTGAAATTTGATTTTATTGTTAACCACTAAGAAGGAAAGTGATTAGAGATGGTACTGAGCTTGGCTCGAGGCTTGATAGGGCCCGAGGCAGTGGGCTCGAGTCTGGCTCGACTCGATTCGGTTAATTTTTTAACTAAAGATACAAAATGATGTTGTTTTGCTTAGAACGGTTGAGTCTCAAGAATCTAGTAGGCCCAATGGTCTATTGATTTTAGGCCAACCAAGCTAGGCTTGGGCTAAATTACCATCCCTAAGCGATTTGAAATTTGGACGCAATAAGAAAACTTCTCTCTTTCCCTCCATGCCAGGCATGAAAAAAACTTAAAGAATAGAAACATATTTTTCATTGATTCAAGTTTAAAGTTTAGGTTTGTTTTTCAATTGAGCTAATTGCTCGATTTATTTTTAAAAGTATCATTTAAACCTTAGTTGTTTAGAATTAAAACCCATATTACTTTTTTTAATTAGTTAAAGAATGCAGCGTGCCCAAGAAATTTTATTTTTGTTTTAACAGCTATAACATAAATTATAAATTACAATTAACCATAGAAATGAGGGGTTTAGGTCTAGGCCAACAGAAAGCACTTTATGCTCTTTTTTTTTGTTAAATATTCATATTTTTTGCAAACTCTTCTCCTTTTTTGGGACTTAATTGTAAAAATATCACAAGAGAACTTATCCAGCTCACTTTTATTAAAAGGGAAACAAATTGATTTTTTAAATTTATAGGCTTATTAAAAACAAACTTGTTAGAATAGGCTAAGGTATTTTAAATAATATAGGCCTAAGCACAAAAACTAAACGAATCTAAAACTATTTACTCTTCCTAAAAAAGGGCACTTTAGTCCTAAAACCTAATAACTCATTATGTTTTATAAGTTATAACAAGTTAATCTAGCAAATTGGGCTCCATCAAATAAAGCTAGAAAGTCCAAAAACGAAAACATAATAAATAAATTATTTAAATTGGATCAAACTGACTTACTTTGTTTTGAAAACAACCCAAAAAAAAGGGAACATGAATCCAAAACAAGAAAAATATTAATATATTTTATTATACCAATTGTTAGGGACACATATTTTAAGAAAAATTTTGACAAAAATAATGGTAATACTAATGTTAAACGTAGTACTAGTTATAAAATAAGGGTCCTAAAAGAAAACTAATTTACCTCTTAAATATTTATAAAAAGCACAATAGTGACAAGAAATACAAATAAATTGGCATAAACAAACATTTCATACACTTAAACTACCTACTAAATTGAAAGAGGTGATTAGGATAAATTAAATTACCTCCTGTTTTTGTGATCTTTAAAGGCCTTTCGGTTCCCAACCTTTCTGGAAATGGAGCTACTAGTCATGCCATAGCTTTGATTGGTTCCTTGATCATTCTATAAGATAAGATCATATAAAAATCTAAATTAATCATTACATTAGTCAATTTGTGTTTCTAAAACTATGCTATTAATTGATTATTTACCTAATTAACTTTCTTTTTTTTTCTTTTCAACAGACACAACCCATATTATGTATTTCGTATTGTATCGGTTGAAAAATAGTACGAAACTTGGTTTAAGGGTACCAGCCATCGGTATCGATTGGTACCAGTCATCGATATCGATTGCTGCTGTCGATTTCGTATGATACCGTATGGCACTGTAAATTTTTAAAAATTGGGGTACCATTTTGTAAAAAGGAAACTTAATCCATACACCCACCCTAACTATTTGCTTTTGCTATCTTCTCTCTTTCTGTTTTCCTCTCCAGTGGTGGCTCTCCTCTCTCTCTCCAGCAACTGTCCTTGCCGACCACCATTTGCCATCGGCCCATGCATCTCCACATATTGGAACACACATGTTTCACTAGAAAGCAGGCAATGAGAGAAATCAAAGTGGCAATGATAAAACAGGCAATTAGAGAAAGCAAGGTGGGATGACTCAAGACAGTTACCTAATAAGAAAGAAAGATGAGGAACAAAGAAATATCACCTTTCTATTGTTGTAGCCGACTCATTTAAAGACTTGGAACCTTCATTCTCTTGAGAGATGAAGGAATCATGTTATCTAGCATTCCTTTTAAAACAACACAGACACGTATTGGTTGGATTGGTTTTCTTTAAAGCATTTGAAGTAAAACTTGTCGCCTAATTTCATTAATATATTATAATTTTTCAACAAAAAAGAAGCTACAATATACTTAAATACTTGTTGATGAATGTATATGTACAAAATTTAATGAATTACGTTATTTCATGAGAGGGATCTTTTTGTTGGAAGACCATAAATTTGGACTATATTGTAATTTTAAAAAAATTTAGGAGCTATATTATAAATTTAAAAAATTATCGAGAACGTTACTCGATGTTAACTGGTATCGGTATAGTACTGTACCAGAACTAAATCCGGTACTAGTACTAGTACGATATTCATAACATCGGGCACAATCTATTGTGCTCTTGTTCTTTGGAGCAAAGTTTCAAATACTGTCCATGGAATTAATGTACGTACTTACATAACCCTATAAAAGTTATAATAGTATGTTTCAAAGTCATCAAAGTCCATTCAAACTTTAGTTTCTTTGAAATCATCATGCTTTAGCTTTATTATACTTGTTGCATAATAAAAATCCTTCCCTTGATCTTACAGGATGAATGCCGATATTTCATGATGGAGTTGGGATTGACATTTTTTGTAGCCTTATTAATAATATGTATCAATTGTTGCTGTGTCGGGCACTGTTTGCTCCTCGGATAATATTTCCCTTGAAAATGCTGATCATTGCAATATTTGCCAGTGAAATTTGCTTCTTTCCTTCTTAAGGGTTCTATAGCATTACATTTGTTTTTCAATTTATGACATCTCCAATAGACCTACAAACTCATGAATGTTCAAATAAAATTTTAATCATGGGACTATCAAAATATATGTTAATTTTTTTGCTTAATCGGCAATTTATAATGATAATTAAAAAAAACATAGAGACTATTGTTATGGCATTTTTATTATGAGTTTCATAAGTTGCAATTGAGATTTAAGAATAACCCTTGTTGAGACAAATTCCATTTTGAATAACCTAAATTAGCAAATCATTAAATTGTATGAATAAATTAAATCTTAACCTATTATCACGTTCTTTCCCTTTTATTATATCCATAATTTATTTATCTATCAATTACTAATAATATTAAAATTAAATCATCATGGGTTATATTTTTGTAAACATATTATTTTACTCAGCTTTTCTCTTTTGTAGACTCCTAGAAAGTGTAAAATGCTCCACCAATATTTGTTATTGGATTTTAAAGCCAGATTATGGATGTTTAATTTTATTATAAAAGTGAATCCTCTTTTACTTAGAAATCATTGCCACTTATCCTGTAAATGCCAAATTAGTAAAATTTAACAAAGAAAGCAAAAAGGACTTATTATGGGCTTTTAACAAAACTACACCAATTATTGCACCATACCCACCATCTCACTATCACACACATCCATTATCGCGTTGTTGATGTTAATGATAACATATGTTTATGGGAAAGTGGGTACATTCATGTGTACGTGCATGGTTATCGGGGCAAAATGGAGAAACCTAATGAAAGTCATAAATGGGCTAGAGGAAGAAGAAAAATAGGTCGTGTTATTGGATTTTTAAGTCAGATTATGGATTTTTAATTTTATTATAAAAGTGACTCCCTTCTACTTACATAGCATTGCCACTTATCGTGTAAATGCCACCTTAGTGAAATTTAACAAAGAAAGAAAAAAGTACTTATTTTTTATTTTTAACAAAACTACACCCATTTTTGCACTGCACCCTCTATCTCACTCTTACATACACCCACTGTCACATTGTGGATGTTAAAGAAAACATATGTTTATGGAAAAGTGGGTATGTTTATGTGTACATGCATGGTTATTGGACAAAATGTGGAAGCTAATAAAAGATGAAAATGGGTTAGAGCAATGTTTTAAAAATTAGATCAGTCAAAGGGAAGATTTAAGGTTTAAAGGTTTAACTGATATTAAATTGCTATAAAATCAATATATAATAAATAATAAGTAAAAATTATAATTTTTAAAAACCAGACTAGACAACAAACCTTTCAAAGGAAATGTTTAAGGTTTAAAAGTTCAACCAGTATTAAACTTCTATAAAATCGGTATATAGTAAACAAGAAGTAAATATTATAATTTATAAGAATGAGTAAAAATAAAATATTTTATAAAAATAAAAAAACACCAATTTCTACAAAACTCAAACAAAAGGTGCAAAATCAATAATAGGGAAAAAAACATGTGGAAGAAATAAATGTATTAAGAGAGGAGAGGAGAGGAGAGGAGAGCAAAAGTGAAAATTGAAGAATTTTTGACATAGAAAAGCAAAACAAGGAATAATTAATGAAAATAGTATATGAACTATTTTTACCTTAAATTAAGAAAATTGTCTTGTGCTGGAGCACACATATGTCTGCCATCCCAAAGGCCCAAGGTTATGCATAATCCATATGTTAGTCAAAATAACAACCAATATTAAATGACTAAACATATGCTAGTTGAATGTTCCTTATATATGACAACAAAAACGGTTATCAAAGGCTGCACTGCAAAACCAAGCAACCATGTACACAACACAATGTTAGAAGTTGGAAGACCAAATGGGTATTTTATGGGACTTTGTTTCTGCTACCTTCTTATACTTCTTTTAAGTTTTTTCAACATACTTCAAGTGGATTTGTTATGATTCTCAACTAAATATAGTAACCATATCCCTCAATATTCAATGCTTCAATTGTGTACTTGTATCTAGCTTCTTCAGTTCCTCTAGTTTGTTTACTAGCTTGTGGCTTTTACTTTGTCAGTTTATCTAGGACATGACTCCATTTTTTGAGCTTCATTCCTATGTACAAGTTAGAACACTACTAAAATTAGAAAGAACTCAAATCTACATTAAGATTCGCGCTCTGACGCGGTGTCTTCTGAACTCAACATTTGAAGAAACGTATTGTACTTCTTAACAGCTACAGAAACTTGCAATACTTTATTTCTCTTTCAAATTAAAAGTTTTTAGAAATGTTGTTTGCATATTGTTTTCCTTTCTGTTTCATCTTTTAAAGAATAAAGCCTCAAACTTAACCAATCCTCCTTCTCTCTGTCTCTCTTGCCAATATAATTTCACAAGCAATTTTAAGATTTCATGTCCTTTTTTATTTACTGATCCTATCTGTTAGACACAAGAAACCTTCTTTCCTTCAACTTTTTACACACACACACACACATATAGTGAAAAAAGAAATATTCAATTAAAAAATATTCGTCTTTGTTTTTTTGTTGTAATTGTTCATGCTATTTTCTTATTTTTGTTTAGTTTAAGATTGAAGCTTTAGTTGATTGTAAAAAACATATGATATAAACCAAAAAGAGTTCATTATACTCGATCTTAATCTTGATTCCTTTTCTAGTGGCTCATCTTATGAAGAGAACACCAATATGATCAATATTAACAAAAATAACATGGCATTTGAGGTGGAGAGTCTTAGGAAAAAAAAGGCTTCAACAACACAAATGGAGAACTCTGCTATTTTGTGAGCAATGTGAGAAAAATGTACTTTGAATCCTTGAACCTATTACAGACCAGCAGAGCTTATGGGCTTCCCTTGTACAAGCAACTCATTGCTAAGAGTAGCTCCAATTTCTACCTAGCTTCCAGCTCCAACCAAAAAGGATATCAAATCTCATAATTTCCTCCACCACGTAACGGTCCTAGTTACACTTCACAGGACAAGAGAGATAGAGATAAAAAGAGTAAGAGAGAGGGAGAAGGAAATAGTAAAGAGAGAGACAAAAAGGCATAATCTAGTCCAGTTCACAACTCAAGTTTATTTAACCAACTAGTTTTCACTCTCAACATTTGATGCTTAACTTGGTCCAACCAACTTGTCAAGTTTGGTTTTGACATCATTAAGTTAAAGGAAGAAAAATAAATTTGATCTTGTTATTGGATTTTCAAGTCAGATTATAGATTTTTAATTTTATTATAAAATGGCTCCTTTTCTACTTATATAGCATTACCACTTGTCCTATAAATGCCACCTCAGTGAAATTTATTATAAAATGACTTATTATGGACTTTGAGAAAAACTACACCTATTATTGCACTGCACCCACTATCTCACTATCACACACACCCGATATCACTCTGGTGATGTTCAAGATAACATATGATTATAGGAAAGTAGGTATGTTTATATGTACGTGCATGATTATCAGCAAAAAAAGGGGAAGTTAATAAAAGAAGAAAATGGGTTAGAGGAAGAAAAACAAATTAGGTCATGATATTGGATTTTCATGTCAAATTATGGATTTTTAATTTTTTTGTAAAAGTGAATCCCCTTCTACTTGTATAGTATTGCCACTTGATAAATTCCACCTTAGTGAAATTTAACAAAGAAAGAAAGGACTTATTATGGACATTTAACAAAACTACACCTATTATTGCACCATACCTGCTATCTCACTATACAAACACCATCTATCGCATTGTGGATGTTCAAGATAACATATGTTTATAGGAAAGTGGGTACGTCTATATGTATGTGCATGGTTATCGGGACAAAATGGAAGAGTTAATAAAAGACGAAACTGGGTTAGAGGAAGAAAAACAAATTAGGTCATTTTATTAGATTTTAAGTCAGATTATGGATTTTTTATTTTATTATAAATGTGACTCCCTTTCTACTTATATAACATTGCCACTTGTCCTATAAATGCCACATTGGGGAAATTTAACAAAAAAAGAAAAAAGGACTTATTATGGACTTTTAACAAAAAAAATGATGAGGGAGAGATGAGAGAGAACCTCCCACTTCTCACTAAAAGCAGAAACCACGATCCTTCTTTCCCCTCCCTTTGAACTCTCTTCCCATCCTTAAATCATTACACCACAGATACTATAACCTTCAGCCTGCATTCTTGGTACCCTGGAGATATCCTGCACAATCTTGTGGCTTCCTCCTTCACCGATAACTAGCAGTAAAACCAAGGACAAAATAGACTTCTCACAGACACCACTCTTTTCCACCCTGCAAACTTTCCTTCTTGAACTCTCCTTGGCAATGAAAACTACAACCAAAAGCTGAAATTTTCCTAATAGAATATCCAACTTCACAATGGCCAATAGTTCAGCCCCTTCCCTACATGAATTTCCACCTCTGCCCTCCTCCATCCTCAAACCTTCTTCTTTAAACCCAGAAATATCCTTTCCATCGGATGCTCTTAAAAGATTTTGGAAGCAAGTAGCAGGTGAATAAACTCCACTATCTTTATCCTACTCACGACTGAAAGATATGGATAGAAGAATGGTGGTTTGGCCCAATCTTGAAGTCTTGAAGGAAGGTGAAAGGGCTTAGGAATCAACAATGATAGGTTTCTTCTTTAGCAAAAGACCACCCTTTTCTCTAGTCTCTCAATGGGCTAACAAGTTATAAAAGACCAGAGACTTGGTAGCCATCCTATCTTCCTACAAACTTGACAGCCACTCTTGAACCTTCAAAACCTTAAAATCTAAATCATTCCACTTTGGATTAACTTTCACAACATTCCACTTGAGTATTGGACTAACCAACGGCTTGGAGCGATAGCCAGCTGCATTGGAAGACCATCAAGCATGGATGAACATGCAACAAAGAAGAAGTGTGTTGGATATGCCTGGAATTGTATTATTATGGACACTTGCCCAAAGAACTCCCTGATGAAATTCCAGTAATGAGATTAGGAGAGGAAGATAAACTAAGGGAAGGCATAGTTAAAATTTATTACCATTGGAAACAACCTTCTGCTAATCCAACCAAAATTTGGAAAGCTAAGGGCAAAATCTTCAAAACAGGGAGCTACCAGGAGCTTATGGAGTCAGCTGAAGCAATTACACATTTGGAATCATCAGAAAACCCTCTTCCCACGATATCCAATGATGGAATGTTACCAATAGCAGGCGAGTATATACCACTTGATTATATGGAGAGACAGAACAACGAGATAGTGAAAAAATGTCAAAAAATACACATGCAAATATACAAAAAGCATAGTGCAACTTGCAATATAGAGAAGGAAATACTATAAACACCAAATACAACACTTATATCTCAAACAAAAACCAAGGATGACTGATCGCGGCTCTGTCAATTTGATCTTAAAATCGATCCTTGGAAACTGGTCAAAAGTAATAAATTCCAAGATTGCATGATAGGTTGTAACCTCGGGTCGTCTCTCTAAATCAGAACCGACAAAAAAGGTTTAAGCTAGTCTATAAGTCAAAAATGCAATTAAAGTTGATAAAAGAAGGGGGGTTTTGCAAGTTGATCAAAATTGAGTAAATTAACT
>JANKOD010000006.1:9886001-9897944 GCA_026284645.1 Erythroxylum acuminatum | reverse complement strand
ACAAAACCTAAAGGATCCTAAGCATTCTTGAATGATCAATCAGCATATAAAGCTCATATTCACTAGTCTCTTCTACCAAGTACTATGTATCATTCATCCGAAAAGATTCAGGGTTCAAAAGGGAAGTAAAAGTATTAGAACACTAAACTCAAAACCTACCTAGCTAAACTAATCCTACTGGTTTAGTCTCTCCCCACACACTTAGCCAACATACTCATGCATAACAATTTCAATCTATTTCCAATCAATATGCACAACTATATTGTAAGTGAAAAAGAAGAGACGACCTGGTGCTCATGGTGGGTCCTTCAGCTCCTGATGGATGTCTGGCCTGTACCCAAGCTTCATCTCCGCAGCTTGACTTCCTTGTAGCTCTATGCCGACATCCACACGCTGTGGTTTCCCTGAAACAGTACTAGCAAAAACTCTCTCCAAGGGATCATTAGTGATAGGATTCAGTGAGTGCTCAAAATCAGTACATGCATTATCAACAACTATGTCAAGCATGTTAACTCCAAGCAGTGAATAATCTTCATGGGGGTGTTTCATAGCTTCATACATGATGAAGCTTACCTATTGGTCACCAACCTCCATGGTGATCTTACCTTCCTTTATGCTGATCATAGTGCTCGCTGTCCGCAAGAAAGGTCTCCTGAGAATCAATGAGGTATCCTGCACAACTTCAGTAGACATATCAAGCACATAAAAATCAGCAGGAAACACTAAACCCTTTACCTGGACAAGGATGTTCTCGATTATGTCCACTGGATGCCTAAAAGATCTATCAGCCAATTGTAAAACTACAGATGTTAGGTTTTAAATTTTTTACCCCTAAGGCTTCATAGACAGACTTGGGCCTCACATTTATAGCTGCCCCTAGATCTAACAATGCTCTTCCTATTGTTACCTTTCCTATAATGTAAGGAATGGTGAAGGATCCAGGGTCTTGACACTTTACCGGGATTTGGGGTTTGAATAGTGCTGACACGTTTAAGCTCACCTGGACTCTCTCATTCAGCCTAAACCTCCTTTTGTTAGTGCATAAATCTTTTAGGTATTTAGCATAGGCCGGTACTCGTTTGACTAAGTCCAGTAAAGGAACATTTATCTCAACTTTTCCAAATAAATCAATAATGTCCTTTTCATGCTTGAGTTCATTCATTTTTTTGATCATTAAATATGAATTTGGAAAAGGAAGGTCTTGAAGATTTACCTCCTTACCTTTGGCTTCATGTGCGCTCAATTGCTCATGTTCAGCTTGAGCCTTGAAACTGCTTGAGGTCGCTCCTTTCTCCCTAGATGCTGACTTCTTAGGGTCATGTGATTTATTGTGTTATGGTAAATTATGAAGATACTAAGGGATTTGTTTATGCACGCTTAATGTTTACTCTATTAAAATAAAGTTTTAAGTATCGTGCCAAACCATATTCAAAATATATTAATAACAATATTAATATAATTAAAGAGTCTTATTTGATCCATATTCTTATTTAATAGTGGAATAAATCTCAACTGTTTATTTTGGCCACTTGATGAATGTGTTAGATTAAAAGTTATAGTTATATAAATTGGCTCTCTCTCTACTAGCTAGGGTTATAGATAGTTTTCCATCAAGTTTCTATATCCGTAAAAGAGTACAAAGCCAATAATGCGGTGAAGTTCCTTAATCTCTTTACAATAATGGAAACTTTCACATCAAGTAAACAATATTACACACTAATGATTTGTGACAATGGTTTATTCAAGATCCTGAAGTTGTGAATGTCAATTTTGATTTTTTCAATCATAATGACCATATTTTTACATGTGTTATCAGAGCTTATGTTTTGAATAAACAATTTATTTATCTATCTTACTATGATGATTGCCAAATATATTGATGTTTGAAGAGTTGTGTGACCATTCACTATTAATGGTTTCTATGAAAAAATGGAGATTATTGTGATGACAGGATTTTTAAGATGGCGAACTAAAATAGTTATGGGCTTATGTCTAATAAACTTTATTATTACTTTTTTGCATAAATCAGCTAGAGTTTCATGTATAAGGAATATCAACGTTAAATCTATCATAGTTTTATGCATGAGAAATATAGGAGCTTTGTTTTAAATGCATGAGGAATATAAGAGCTTTCTTTTCTTATCATGTTTATTTACATGTAATTAGAAGCTTAGTTGTTAAACTGTACAACAACTATGACTCTAGAATTGTACAACAATGTGTATCGTTAGAATTCCAAGTGAATTAGAGTTTTAAAAGGAGGAAGGCAAGTATAACGTCCTTGTTGAGAGTCAAATCTTGGTCTCTTGGATGAAAGCCAAACATCTTAGCCGCTATACTACAATGGAAGAATGATATAGACCTCATTATTAAAAAATTAGTGACTTATTATCAGCATTTAAAGTTCATGTCTACATACTTGTTTAAGTTATTTTTTTCTAGAATTTAATGCCATTTTTAGTTTATTATGATGTTATGTATTTTATTAATTTCATTAATGATTTCTGCATCAATTTTATGCATATTATTATTGGAATTTAAAATTATATGTTATCTATTAATTTATACATAACGTTATGACAAGATAAATTATTAATCACCAAGTTGACCAAATTAATTAAGTGGATTTTTTTTCTATGTATAAATAGTCATTTATTCATAAAATATTAATGCCTATTATTGAATTGATTATATGGACAAATGATGGTTATTGCTTGATAGAGTTTTAGAATTTACCCAAAGGTCAATTAATACTCTATAACTAGTAAACATAATAGGGCAAAAACAACATTCACTTGCCAAATATATTACATATCCAAAGATAATGATTATGTTTGAAGAGTTTTTGTATGATTACGTAAAAAAAGTGTATATGGCATTAAACTTATTATAATATATTATTGAGTTTGCCCAAAGGAAAGTTGTAGTATGTTCTCAATATTTAATTATTTGAATCCAGTAATTTATTACGCATTTATGTATTTGTAGCTATTTCTCTTCATTCGGATGCTTCTTTTGTTACTATTTTTAATGGTTTGAACTTCTCTTAATAGTGTGAACAAGTCAACTTCTATTTAGAGTTTTTGGATGTTGATTTGACATTATTGGAAGAAAAACCTACTACCACTATAGATACAAGTTGTGTGGTTGAGAAGATATATTACTAATGTTGATAATACATAACAAGAGATGGATAGGTGCCATTTCTGTATGAAGAGTGACATTGATAAAAAGATTGTTTGAAACGTAAGGCTTACTTTAAAAAGAAAGGTACATCTAACCTTTTTGAATGTTTTGAACTAAACTTAGCTAAAGTTCTTTCTAATAGTTGGTAGCTTAGTTCTGGTGCTTCTACTCATGTTTCTAATGTTATGCAAAATTTCTTACAATCCAAACTGTAAACCTAACTGAGGACTTTCTATTTGTGAAAGACTATAACAAGGTCCTAATTGAAGGCATAAGGACTTATTGTCTAATATTAGATACTGGTTCTCACCTGAATCTAAAATAAACTCTCTATATACCTTAAATTTCTAGAAATTTAATTTTTGTTTCTAAACTTGATGAAATGGGTTTACTTTTATTTTTGGTGATGGTTGTTTTAGTTTATTTAAACATAATTCCATTATTGGTTGTGAAGATTTAATGGATGGTTTATAAAAATTAAAAATTGATGTTAATCTTTTTGAATCCCTATTTTCAATTTATCGTACCATTGGAACTAAGCGTAGCAAAATGAATGGTAATTTAGCTTACTTATGGCATAAATGTTTAGGTCATACATCCAAAGAAAGATTAAAAGGATTGTTAAGGAATGAAATTCTTGTTAATTTGGATTTTATTAATCTTGATATACATGTGGATTGCATTAAGGGAAAGCGAACCAAACATAGTAAGAAAGGAGCCACGAGAAGTACTTAGCTCCTTTAGATTATACACACTAATATATGTGAAACTTTTGACACTCCATCTTAGAGAAAAGCATTTTGTCACCTTTATATATGATTTTTCACGTTATGGATATGTCTATTTTCTTAACGAAAAATATGAAGTTATAGACGCCCTTGAGGTGTCTGCAAAGGAGTTTGAAAGGAAATTATTTTTAAAAAAGTGAAAATTGCAAAATTTGATAGAGGTGGTGAATATGATGGAAAATATGATGAATTAGGATAATGTCCAAGTTGATTTGCAAAGTTTCTTGAAAAAAGGCATATGTGAATAGTATGTTATACCAAGAATATCTCAATAAATTGATGTGGCAAAAGGCGTAATAGGACATTAATGGATATAGTTAAAAGTATGATGAGTAATTCCTTATTACCCAAAACCTTATAGATGCATTCGCTTAAAACTGTTATGTATTTGAAAATAAGAGTCCTTGTGAGGTAGTCTTAAAACTCCTTTTGAGTTATGGACTAAAAGGAAATCTATTATGAAGCTCCTACATGTTTGGGGTTGTCCAGTAGAAGTACAAGTTTATAATCCACAGGGAAAAAAGTAGATTCTCAAATAGTCAGTGGTTACTTTGTCAGTTACCTAAAGAAATCTAAAAGGTATTGGTTTTACTTTCCAAACCATAGTCCAAGAATTTTTAAACAGTTAATGCCAAGTTTATTAAAAATAGTGAAGTTAGTGGTAGTGCTGAAAAACAAGTTAGGGATATTAGTGAAATAAGGGTTGATGTTCCATTGCCCATAAATTTTATAGTATCACATCTATAGTAAATGCAGTCCTAATATTAGAAGAATAAAATAATTCTAGACAATATTTGGATGAAACAACACCTATTGAAGAAACTAAATTATGACCAATTAATTTAAAAGAACCACCTGGAATAACTTTTAATAAACCTGTAAAAATAAAGAGATCAGTTATTTCTGATGACTACATGGTTTATTTGTAAGAGTCAAAATTTGATTATGGCATCAATAATGGTCCTATTTCATTTTCATAAGCCATAAAACAATGATAAGTTTGATAAATGGATTAATGATATGAAAGATGAGTTAAATTAAATGGCACAAAACAATTTCTAAAGCCACGTTGATTTGCATGAAGGATCTATGTGAGTTAGATGCAAATGGGTCTTTGAGACCAACCATAACTCAAATGACAATATCAAATGTTATAAAGCTAGACTTTTTGTCAAAGGTTATACTCAAAAGGATGGCATTGATTATAAAGAGACTTTTCACCTATCTTAATGAAACACTCATTAAGGATCATGGAATTAATGGCTTATTTTGATTTAGAGTTATATCAAATGGAAGTGAAATTTTCTTTTTAGAATGGTGATCTCAAGGAGAAATTTTATATGGATTAACTTGAACGTTTTTCCATATAAGAAAATTGTCACATAGTGTGTAAACTTAAGAAATCAGCATATAGACTTAAACAAGTTTTAAAAAAAATGGTATATTAAGTTTAAAGATACCATAAAATCTTTTGGTTTTTAAGACAATACTATTGATTGTTGTATCTACTGAAAGATCTGTGGGAGTATGTTTATATTTCTAGTCTTATATGTTGATGATATTTTATTTACTACTAATGATTTAGATATATTGTACAAGAATAAAGAATTTCTCTCTAAAATTTTTGAAATGAAAGATATGGGAGAGGCATGCTATGTGATAAGGATTTCAATATTCCGAAATAGATCACAATGATTAGTAGGATTGTGCCATAAAGACTATATCTAAAGATTGAGATAATTAATATGAACAAATGTTCAATATGGATTGTGTTGATACAAAAAAAAGTGATAAATTTAGTCTCAGGCAATGTCCAAAGAATGATGTCGGACATAGACAAATGGAATCTATTCCATATGCTTTTGTTGATAGTAGTTTGATGTATTTGCAAACACGCACAAGACCTGATATCAACTTCACAATTGGAATGCTTGGCAAATGTCAAAGTAATCCTAGTAGAAACCACAAGAAAGTTGCAAGGAAAGTCTTGAGGTATCTTCAAGGAACAAAGGATTTTATTCTTAATGTATAGAAGATCAAATCCATTAGAAGTAATTGGTTATTTAGATTCAGATTTTCTTGGATGTATTCACAGTAGAAAATCAATGTTTTTCTATTTTTTATACTAGTAGAAGAAGCAATTTTATGGAACAGTGCTAAGCAATATATCATTGTTTCGTCCATTATAGAAGCATAATTTGTAGCTTTTTTTAGGCACAATTCCTGCTTTATGGCTACAAAACTTCATTTCAGGGCTTAGGATTATCAACACCATTACTAAGCCGCTGAAAATTTATTATAATAATTCTGTAGCTGTTTTCTTCTCCAAGAATCATAAGTACTCTAGAGGTGCTAAACATATGAAGCTGAAATATTTTATCATAAAGGAGGAAATTCGGAAACAAAGAGTGTGCATTGAACATATTAAGATCAATCTTATGATTGTATATCCCTTAACTAAAGGCCTTCCACCAAAATTATTTAAGGAACTTGTTTAAATAATGATCCTTAGTTATATTAGTGATTGTTTTTTATGACGTTTTGACACTCTTGATCTCAATAAAGTTTCTGATTTGCAATTTTCTTATTTATTATGATTGTGTACATATAGCTGTTATTAAATAAGAAATAACATTGTCTATAAAATATTAATGTGGACCTTTATGATATTTATATATTACTTATATTACTTGACTTGATAAATTACTAATGTTGTAGCATATAGAAGGAAGCATATAATTTTGAAGTATATGGTTGTCATGATCTGCATTATATGGTTTATTATGTTAAGGTATATTATGAAGATGCTAAGAGATTTATTTAAGCACAGTTAATGTTTACACTATTAAAATAAAGTTTCAAGTATTGGGGCAAGGTAGAGAATGTAAGAATGTGACCAGATTAGTGGTCATATTCTAAATGTATTAATAATGATATTAATATCATTAAAGAGTCCTATTTAATCCATAATTCTTATTTAATAGTAGAATAAATCGCACCTGTTTATTTTGGTCACTTGATGGACATACCAGATTACAAGTTGTAGATATATAAATTGGTCATATTTCTACTAATTAGGGTTACAAGAAGTTTTTCATCAGGTTTCTGTAATCATAAAAGAGTCGAGAGAGAAACTAATTTTAACCAAGAGAGCAGTGAAATTTCTTGATCTCTTTACGAGAAGGGCATCTTCCACTTCAAGTATACAATATGACATTCTAATAATTTGTAATAATTGTTTATTCAAAATCTTAAAGTTATTAATGTCAATTTTGATTTTTTGTCATAAAGATCATATTTTTACGTTGTAAAGTTGGAATTAGTAAAGACGATATATTGCAAAGAAGAAAGTTGAAGACATCGTAGAATTAGTGGTAGTTTTTCCCCTAATCATGATTTCCTGCTAAAATTTACCGTCGGTGATTCTATATCTCATCTGGAGGCAGAGAATGTCTGGCCGGGGCCAGGTCTCTTGTCTTTGCACCAACGGGAAGGCTCTAAGCGACTTCCTCTGGTGGCTCCAAGAACTAATTTACAATAGCCTTTTGACTACCTGCCAGCAACTTGCAGCCAATAGATGTAGACTACCGAAAATCCTCCAAGTTATGGACCTCTTAAATTACCAATTTGGTTTTGTCAGAACCTAAAAACCTCTTTTAAAAGCAATAACAAATTACTGAACTAGAAGCAAGAGCATTTGGCGCCTTATAACCTTTTCTTATTGCTACTTAATTGCATGCTGAACATGAAAGCCGACGCTACCCCTCTTTGAAAGGAGAAGATGTGGCCGAAAAACTTGTTATTGTGGACCGTTAACATCACTGTACGTAGCTCTCTGTGTTGATTGATCCCAGAAAGCAATTGAAGCCGAACACCATCAATAAATTAGCGTAGGATTCATATAACCGACAAAAAAGTTCACGTCGCTTTTCTTTGCATGCTGTAAATTGTCTTTTCTAGACAACATGACAAATTGGAGAATCAACCGTAGATAAAGAGAGCAACAATCATACTTTTATGTAAATATTTTGTAAGTAAGTTTTAAGGAGTCCAGAACGCTTTATAAACTTAGATTTTGATTGCAAGTTCACTAGAAAAGGCAAGTATGAGTTGATCATAAGAGTATTATTAATTAGTTACAGCACATTCACAAACTTAACTAGCTAGAACAATAATTATTGATGATTAGATAAGAAAATAAAATAAATGATAAATCTAAATACTAAAACAAAACTATGATAAAAATAAATCAATCTATAAAATGACTAAATCTAGGTCAATTTTTTTTAGGGCTCTACTATATTTAACTTTTCCTTGGTTTTAATGAACATCTCTAATTTTTTTTACTAATAAAGGTTCCTAACTTAGCTCATATTCTCTCTCGAGATGTACAGCTCCTATTCATAAGTTAATTAACTGAAATCTCTTTCAAATCTAAACAACCTAAAAATGCTTTAACACACTTTATGAACTCTCTTGATAGGTTATATCCTAACCAGTAAGAGTTCCTAACTTATATTATATTCTCTCTCCAGATATACAACCCATATTCATAGGTTAATTAACTAAAATCCTTTTCAAATATAGACGAACTAAGAATGTTTTAACTCACTCTAAGAATTCTCTTAATAGGTGTTAGCCTAATCTAGAAAATTTTTGAGACTTTATCTCAAATAGCTCATGCTTAACCCTCTTTATCCATGTTATGATCTAAACATGCATCTCATAAATTTTGTTGCATGAATCAAGTTTGAATCTTCAACTTTCACTAGTATGATTTAATTAATATAAAAATATGGACAAATCATAAGAAAAATATAATTTCATTAAACTAAAGAATAAATCAAGTAATATCTGTAATAGTCAGTCTCCAAAATTACTGAGAGTTAGAGTGTTAGAAGCTTTTATTTACGTATAATATACAACATAACGTGAGTTACATCATTATCGAATTAATTTGGTGCATTTAGGATATGATTTTATGATTTCATTCACATCCATAATATTAGCATACATACATAAATTATGATTTAGAAATATGAAAACGAAGTGACAAAGATTTTATGTGCACTTCATTGACATGTTCTAGGGTATGAAAGTTGGAAAATGAAGTTGACATGTGAAGATTTGGGATGACTAAGCCTATGAAATGAGTGACATATGGCTTAGAGAATTATGTGACATATGGCAGCCATAAAGGACATGTGTACCATCTAAAGAGTGGACATGTATCTTACTTTAATACATGACAAGCATCCTTAAAAAAAAAAAAGAACACTCAGCCTTCACCATATGACTTATACATTCCATGGTCATTTTCTTTTGTCATTTTTCTAGCTATATACTCTCCATCTCCTCCCTCTCATTGCCGAAACCTACACCTAACTCACACGTTTGAATTTCTGCCTTAGTTATGCATCACCACCCCAAAACCCAAGCAAAATCCATCATAAAGATAGCTATAGAGGCATAATGTTGTTACATATATTGTTGTCTTTTGTTCTAGTCATGGTCGAACCCATCATACCCCCTCAATGTTCTTGAAATGTTCTTGCATGCAAGTGAGGCTAACTGTATGACTTTGTTTTGATGTTTACAGTTAGGGTTTGTAAATGGATGCTCTATCTTTTCTGTTGCAACTGGCTCTTTTGATCACACTAATGGAGTTAAAATATCCACTCCTAAGTGTTGCAATATCCATACCATAGTGTTGCCAAGCTCATGCATATATGTATTTATATATGTGAGGTTGCCTAGTTGGGCTATTAGTACAGATGGTGATGGTAGAGGTAAACTTGAAGCTCTCTCCAGACCTGCAATCTAGTCCTCTTAGGTCAATCCCTCCTTATCTACTTATGGTGGTGCACCTATAGTGAAGTATTAGTCTTGACTATTCACCCTAAACTCGACTATGCATCACCCTAAAAATCGCTATAGTAATGGGTATAGGAGTAGTCGCCACTATTAGTCTATATCATTTACCGGTACTTCTAACCCTCACTCTAGTCGTGTGATGACTGACCCACTATTGATGATCATGAAGTTATCCCAATTGAGGTATCCACAAACCAATTGTATGAAGATGATGCCAAAGTCTGTCCTTTGCCTTTGGCATATACAATAAATCAAGAATAGATCCCTCTTAGTAATCTCTCTAGTGTTTTTCCTCCTTACACATGGTGAATGCACTAAGAGCTTATGCAAGAACCATATAGCTAGAAATCTAAAACCCAACTCTTTAGAGTTGGTGGGATAATAGGAGTGTATGATGGTTGTTGACTACCAATAGCTTTGCGAGTTAATGTCTAAATAGTTCCATTTAAGGGAGATCCTACTCAACGTTAACATGTCTATCACTCTTATGTATAAAATTCGGTGTAGACAACAAATTGATTGTACCTTAGACTATAGTCCACGCCTCCTATTCAAAACTTAAGGATTGATGCATACTCCTATAACATCTTTGTGTTGTCTACCTCCAGTGTACATATGAACTCTAGGGAGAGCTCTTGATAGACTAGCTCCCAAAAGTCAAACATATCAAACCATCTATCAAATGATATAATTTTATGCACTCCATCAACAAGATCCCCTTTTTTTAGCACATCCTAGTAAATAAACCTAAACGCCTCGAACTACCTTGTATAAAATGCCTGGCACCACTTTTATTGTGTTTCATTCTCAAAATGTAACAGTGAATCTATTGGAGGTAGTGGTCATGGTGATGATGATGCTTGCTCTAACTTCTATTTCTTTCTTAGAGTGTATATCCATAAATCAAAAGTGTAAAAAAGTAAAAGAAGTAGCATCCACTTTAACCCTCTTATAGGAAATGGCTACATGAGTCTCCTACATTGTCTCAATGGTCCCCAAGTCCTTTCCATAGTTAGAATGAAGAAAAATATGAATAAGCTCTTGAGAAATATAATATATATATATATATATAGTGTAATAAAATCAAAATAAAATAATGCACCACTAAGTAAGATATCTTTGTAGTTTATAATATATATATATAGTGTAATAAAATCAAAATAAAATAATGCACCACTAAGCAAGATATCTTTGTAGTTTATAATATTTACATGTTCGCATTTTTACTGTCCATGCATAGTATAACAATCACTAGTGTCCTATAATGTAAAATTTTCAACTTCTTATGTCACTTAGTTTAGTCTATAACCTAAAGTAACCAATCTTACAAGTTAAACGTACTAAAACAACATAAGTAATTCATATAAGCATCTTCAACCATATAAAACATATAAAATGTCCAATTCATATAGGTCACTTTTTTAGCACCCTAAAGACCATACATAATAGATATTCAATTAACCATTTTATAATCATTAAATAATCTAAAATGCATTAAAATAGTAAAGTTAGGGTGTTGTAAAAAATATCTTGATAATGCTAAAGAAATATGGTGAAGAAAAATAAAAGTATCACTAGGTTGCACAATATATGGTTGAGGAGGGGTTAGATGGTTGGTTATCTCTCCTGAAAATAAGAAAGAAAACAAAAATTTCAGAGAAAATTAGTTAGACACATGGTTGAAAATTGAAAAAACACATTGTTGGGTAGGCCTTATATAGTACAACACATGACTCTTATACAAGGTCGTGTAAGTATTATGTACTATAAGAACATAGGTACATGTTGATAGGCGCAAATGTAAATGCGGAGATGGAAAAGGCAAGGTAGGAATATGAGACTTATATGTGATTGTGTAAGTACTGTAAACAATCTAAAAGGGGGGTTGAATAGATCTTTAAACATTTTCGTAAAGTTCTACAAAAATCAGAAGTTAATTCACACAAAAAAAGTTAGACAAATATAAACGCAAAGAATAGGGAAGAAGAGCAAACACTGTTTTTATAGAGGTTCGGTGTTAAGACCTACGTCCTCTACCTAAGCTCCCACTTAGGATTTTGCAAATCACTATATTGTACACTTTTTAGTTCAGTGC
>JANKOD010000006.1:9847988-9861794 GCA_026284645.1 Erythroxylum acuminatum | reverse complement strand
TTCAATCCACCGAGAAATCCTTTGATCGGAACCACTTCCCTCAGTGGAATCAGGATATGCCGCCGTTAGGAAGGAGGCCGCTAGGCTTCGTATATTGAAACCAGCAACCAGTGGGGACATCGACTCGGGAGAAGTCAGCACTGGGCTAATTTCCAAAGCCCTAAGAGAAAAATCAGAGGGACGGGGACAGAGGAATCAGACAGATCAAGCCGAAAAATCGGGAAAACCATGGGTCGACAAGTCAAAGCTGCACTGCAGCCACTGTGGTATGTCGAAACACACTAAAGAAACCTGCTTCAAGCTTATTGGCTTCCCGGAGTGGTGGAAAGATGGCCATAAGTTTCAGAAATCAATCAACAGTAAGGTTGCCGCCGCCATGAGCAACCCAGAGACCATTGGCAGCGGAGGCGGCAGCCAGGAAAAAGGAGGAAATAATGAAGAAGAAGGAGGGTTTGCAGCGGTGGGGATGAGTGGTAGAATGAAGAACCAGAATGAGCATGGAGGCAAAGGTAAAGGGTTTGGGTTTCAGAAATTAAACCCAAACCCTTGTATTTCTAAAACTAATCGTATTTCTAAAACTAATTTCTTTTATCATGGTTGTTTTGGAAATATGTTAGAAGGCCCAGGAGATATTGATGTTGCTAAAATCAGTCCATATGATTCTTGTCCTATCTATCATGATCCCATAAAACCCACAACAGTGAATTCAACCCTACAATTTCAAAAAATTCCAAATTGACCTCCCGAAACTTGCCCAGTACCAAATCAGTCCCTCCTTGTGAAAAAATTACCAGACCAACCCTCACAATTGAAAAAACCCCTTCAATAGACCCCAAAGCTTTCATAATTCACTGTCCTAATGAAGGAAAGGAAAAACGGTGGATTTTTTATTGTGGAGCCACGGATACCATGACCTATGATCCCACAGATATTGTATACCCCTCTATTATTGCCAAAACCCGTATTCAAACTGCTAATGGTGGGTTCTCAGAAGTGAAAGGGGCGGGTTTAGTAGAAATTTCTCCGAAACTAAAAATGACAAATTGTTTATATGTGCCATCTTTGTCCTGCAAGATGCTATCGATCAGTCATGTTACTTGGGAATTAAATTGCACTGTTATGATGTATCTAAGCTTTTGCCTTTTGCAGGACATACGTACGCAGGAGATCATTGGGCGTGGTACTGAGCAAGGGGGGTTGTATTTTGTCGATGAGGTGGCTCAACAAGGTGCGGCCATGCTGACTCACGGGACGACTGACCGACAAGTCTGGCTTTGGCATCGCCGCTTAGGTCATCCTTCATATGGGTATTTGAAGTTGTTATTTCCATCGTTGTTTTCAAATAAATCACATGTTACATGTGAAACTTGTATTTTGGCCAAAAGTCACAGGACATCCTTTTCTCCTAGTAACACTCGGGTAGAGTCAGTTTTTTCTTTAGTACACTCGGATGTGTGGGGTCCTGCCCCAAACTCAAATAATGCTCGATTCCGATATTTTTTGCTTTTTATTGATGATTGCACAAGAATGACTTGGGTTTACTTTATGAAAAATAAATCCGAGGTTTCAGAAAAATTCATTCATTTTTATCATATGGTGCATACTCAGTACAACAAAAAAATTCAAATTCTTAGGTCAGACAATGGGGGGGAATACATCAATTCTACCATGAGTACTTTTTTCCAACAACAGGGGCTCATTCACCAGACCACATGTCCTAATAGCCCTCAGCAAAATGGTGTTGCGGAACGTAAAAACCGCATCATTCTTGAAATGACCCGTGCATTAATGCTTGAGTCTAGGGTCCCTCAGTATTTCTGGCCCGAAGCAGTTGCAACCGCAACATACCTCATCAATAGACTACCCACAAAGATCCTCAACTTCAAAACACCCCTCCACACTCTATCCACTCATACTGCTATTCCACCATCCCTTATCCTTCCACCACGTGTGTTTGGCTGTGCTATCTTTGTCCATATTCCCAAAATAGAACGAACTAAATTTGATCCTTGTGCTGTCAAATGCGTCTTTGTGGGATATGCAGTACACTAGAGAGGCTATAGATGTTACAATCCTTCCACTCGTCACATGTACATCACTATGGACTGTGACTTCATTGAGACCGAGTACTATTATTCCACCCCACTCAGTGATCAGGGGGAGAGTAGTGGTACCATTGTTGATCCACTGATTTGGCAACTCTCTGACAACATGATACAACCCACCGAACCAGAGCCAACAACCAATATAACTCTTGTGGACAATGTCCCAGAGGTAAGTAATTCAAATGATCTTGATACTCCCACTGGTGATGTTGAAATTTCTCCTATGGCACTAGAATCTGACCATGACAAGTCCACACCTGATGCGCCTGAGGTAACAGCCGGGGAAAAGGAGATATGTACTTTAACCCTGAGAAGCACGAGGGGGATACCTCCCAGGAGATATAGCCTGGAACATCAATCAAGAGCTTCAAGGTATCCCATGGGAAACCTGGTGAGGGGGAGTCTATCAGTAGACGCTAAAGCGTTCATAACAACATTATACACTGAGGTTCCAAGAACAGTGCAGGAAGCAAAAAGCAAGAAAGAGTGGAGGGATGCTATGATGATTGAAATAAAGGCCCTAGAAAAGAACGAGACATGGAAGATTTGTAAACTTTTGCCTGGAAAGAGACCAGTAGGGTGCAAATAGGTGTTTACCATAAAGCACAAGGCAGATGGAACGGTGGAGTGGTATAAGGCACGATTTGTGGCGAAAGGGTACACGCAAACGTACGGAGTTGACTATTCAGAGATGTTTTCTCCAGTAGCAAAGATAGACACCATCAGAGTCCTATTCTCATTAGCAGCAAACCTGGACTGGCCACTCCATCAATTTGATGTAAAAAATGCCTTTCTCCATGGAGACCTTAAAGAAGAGGTGTATATAGAGGGACCTCTGGGATTTATAGATGGGGGAAGAGTGTGCAGACTGAAAAAGGCACTGTACGAATTGAAACAATCTCCGAGGGCTTGGTTTGGAAGGTTTACGGTCACAATGAAGAGGTATAGGTACAATCAGAGTAACTCAGACCATACTCTCTTTCTCAAGAACAGGGGGAGACTGATTACTTGTCTCATTATCTACGTGGACGACATGATAATCACTAAAAGTGATAAGGAGGAGATTGCAAGGCTCAGGGGAGAATATTTGAAGAATTCGAAATGAAGGATCTTGGAGGGTTAAAGTACTTTCTGGGAATTGAGGTATTGAGATCGAAGACAGGAATCTTTATATCACAAAGAAAGTACATCCTGGATTTACTCACAAAAATAGGGCTAACTGACTGCAAACCAACAGAGACTCCAATGGTAGTAAATCATGGCCTGTAGGTGAAAGAAGACGCTACAAATCGGGAGAAGTATCAGAGACTGGTGGGAAAGCTTATCTATCTTGCCCACACTCGACCAGACATAGCATATGCTGTTGGAGTCATCAGTCAGTTTATGCATAGTCCACAGGAAGATCATATGGAAGCAGCTCTCAGGATTGTGAGATATCTAAAGGGATCAACGAGCCGGGGTATAATCTTCAAGAAGAGTGGTCATCTAGAGATACAAGGTTATACGGATGCAGACTGGGCAGGGAATCCAAATGATAGAAAATCAACTACAGGATATTTCACTATAGTCGATGGCAACTTAGTCACTTGGAGGAGAAAAAAGCAAAAGGTGGTTGCACTATCTAGCACAGAGGCCGAGTTTTGTGGAATTGCACGAGGGTTGGCTGAAGTCCTTTGGATCCGGAAGTTGATGATAGAGCTTGGGTTCCCACGCAAAGGCATGAGTAAGCTACTATGTGACAATAAGTCAGCCATAAGTATTTCAGAAAACCCTATCCAGCATGATCAGACAAACCATATTGAGGTGGATCGACACTTCATCAAGGAGAAATTGGAAAGGGGCATCATTGATCTACCATATGTTCGCTTAGAAGACCAATTGGCAAACATTCTGACCAAGGCAGTCAATGGCAGGATTTTCAATATAGTTTTGGGCAAGTTGGGTATTGGAGATCCCACTACTCAACTTGAGGGGGAGTGTTAGAATATTCTACGACATCACGTAGAATCAAGATCCGATTATGCCTTAATTGTGTACATTAAGAGAATATCACGCATTGACTACATAATAGTTACTATAGTTAGCTAGCCTAATGTATTATATTTAGATAGACTTTGTACATGGGAAATTGATTAATGAAAAATGGAAGAATTATTCTCCCAAATTTGGCTGTTACCATTGTAAGATTGCAGAACAGGGAGGCTATGCTTAATGTTACGAGGTTTCATTTACAGAGGGCCCAAGACTACATGAAGCAGTACGCGGATTTGAAACATTTAGAGAGAAAATTCAAGGTTGGAGATATGGTATTGCTAAAACTACAACCATATAAGCACTTTTCTTACAAAGGAGGAGCAATCAGAAGCTATCCCCATTGTACTACGGACCATACAGGGTGATTCAACGTATTGGAGAGGTAGCTTATAAATTAGAACTTTTGACCAATGCAGCAATAGATCTAGTTTTTCATGTATCGCAGCTTAAAAAGGCGCATGAAGCCTGGACCGTACTTCTTCATCACTACCAGAATTCCTTACGCCTTCCTTACGCCTGCAGAGCAAGTTCTAATAGCCATATTAGACAGAAGAATAACCAAAAGAAACAACTGAGCAGTCACATAATGGTTAATTCAATGGTCAAACGAGGAAAATACTAGTGCTACCTGGGAGTATGTTTTCGACCTCCAAAAGCGATTTCCTAAAATTAATCTAATAGACAAAGACATTAAGGAGAAGGGGATTGTTGTGGAGATTGTTGAAGATGAAAGAGCATGAGCAGAAAACGCTAAAGATCTAGAATAGTCGTTCGATTATATGCAACATTTAGAATAAGACCAGAGGTAGGGGATGACTCACTAATTGTATTAATTAAAGCGTGTCTCCAACACAGTGTACGACATGTTTGTTATGAATGAATGATGTCTTTTCTCTCTACGTATCTTTCTTTGTAACTTTCCCTCCCTCCCTTTTCTATAACTAATTTATGTTATTCGAAAGTTCGTGTGCGCTACGGTTGAGTGACACATTAATTCTCTCAACAGTTTCACATACTTGGGTTTGCTATGATAGTCTACTCGCAGCTTCGTAGAGGGAACGCCATAGTTTATATGGAGAAGTTCAAGCTGGAGATGGCGTTGAGCGCGGTCGAGAAGTATAGGGTCTCGCACATGTATGTTGTGCTGCCGGTGATGATTGCTCTGGCGAAACAGGGTGCGGTGACGAAGAGATACGACTTGTCGTCGGTGAAGCAGATGGGGAGTGATGTAGCGCCAATGGGGAAGGATGTGACTAAGAAGTGCTCTAGGATTATGCCAAATGTAAAAATCATTTAGGTACAACTATGAGGGCATTCAAGAATTTATAATAGTATGCAAACCTCCTCCTCTTGAACTAGCTTTTGGGGGTGAGTTATACACTTTCTAACGTCAAGTTTCCTATCTTTCAAGTTAGAAGGATATCTTGCGAAAAGTAATGATTTTGCTAATATTAACATCTTTTACAAGTTTCTTCATCTTCATTTGTTCTTAACTACGTCTAACATGTCATATCTTTTTTTTTTGGTAAATGACATGTCATATGTATGGGACTTAGTTAAATGGTATTCATGCCAACCTTGTTGTTACTTTGAGAAACTAGCTATTAATAAATCAACTATAGCATGTTCAAAAGTTCCTATGCATTTATGGCCATTGTGAGTGTTTATAATGTGTTTAATATGTTATTCCATTCCTAAAAAGATGTAACATCAAGTTCTATCTAGTTTTTCAATGAATTTTCCTTAATATTGGTGAAAGAAGTTGAAAATTATCAAATTTTGTGTTACTATCCTACTTGAGCATTAAGGGTTTGGGAGTTACTAGTTTTTATTCTAACTTGACTTCTAATTTGTATTATTTCATTTTGTGCTAAAGCATTTAGGATTTGTGATTAGGAAAATTGGGCATAGATTTTTGATTTAAAAACTTAAATTACTTTTTAATTTAAATTATGTAATAAAGCCTAGTCAAACTAATTACAATCAGTTATAAGTTAGCTGCAATTAAGTTAATTTTAGTTCAAATCCTTAACACCAAAAATTCAAAAATCTTAACCCCTAAAAATTGGAAATCCCTAACCCTAAAAAATCCAATTGGGAGATACACTTACGTCATCTTTCTTCTCTTCCAAAGGCCACTAATAGCGTAGCATCACCAATGTAATAACATTTCTTGAAATTAATATATTATCCGTAATTGTTTGAAATGATCTAACTTGATGTTATGGCGTACGTGTAAAACTTGCACAGGCGCTCCTAAGCTTCTGAAGTTTGTTGATTATAATAAAAATGACAAGCGAGCCTAAAAAATTCCTGGTAAGAGCTTTGATTCTTGGGGCTTAGGGACTTTGAATTTTGGGTGCTAGGAAGTTGAATTAACATCAACCTAATTATAATTTTCTTATTACTAATTAGAAATAGTTATAATTGACTTAAAATTACTAGGTTTTATTAAAAAATAAATTAAAAACTAATTTAATTTTTTAAATTAGACACCTGGACCCTATATTATCACGTAATATACACTTAATTAGTAATGGCCAACTTAGTGATTGAAAAAGAATAAATATGTGCCACATAAGTGATAACGTGACACTTGTTAACACCGTTTAATTTCCCATCAACTTAAGATTCATTTTAAAAGTTTTGAAAATGGTAGGGCTCAAATTAAAAGTACTGAAACATTAAAGTCTGTTTATATTTTGATGAAAACAAAAATATCTAAAATGCAATTTTGCCAAATTATATCAAAATATGAAATTAAAAAATAAAATATAATTTTTTCAAATTAAAAATAATAAGAATCGGTTTGTCAATAATTTGATATTTTCGATAATAATAAAACTTTTAAAAGTTATAATAAATCTTTAAAATTTTATAATAGCAAAAATAAAAGTAAATTCCCTCCTTGGAGCAAAAGAAACCTTAAAGATGAACTAACCAAAACCAAACTACCAACAAAACAAGAAACAAAACTTTTCATCCACCTCCAAATTTAGAAATACAACATGTTATAAATGTAAAAAAAAAAAAAGGTCACACTATTACATATTGTAGAATTAATAAAAAATTCAAAATTTTGGAATTAGATCAAGAAATATTAGCTAAAAATGAGTCTTAATGATATCAAATAGTGAAAACTATGAAGAATTCTCTAAAATTATGTCATAAAATGAAACCTTATTATTAGAAGAAACTAGTAGTTCTAAAAATAATAATTAGCTAAGAGACGATGAAGAAAAAACAAATCATATTTAAGATCCTTAACTACAAAAAGTTATTTCACAAAATTATAACAATCTTTTCAAAACCATAAGTAAAAGCCACAAACTTCTCCTTTTTCTTTCTCTTACAACCTTACCAATATTTTAGATAAGGTTAAGAAAAGAAGACATTCACAAATAATCCTTTCAAGTTTCTGTCAAGAAATTTCTATAACAAAACAAGAATAAAAAATAATGAGAAAATAAAAAAATCACTACAACGAATAAAATCTAAAAATGAAGAACAAACCCAAATGAAGAAATTAATAAAAATATTGAACTAAATAATAATGAAAAGCTATCAAAAGATTTTTTAATTCAACCTAAACCAAATAACTTCCTAGAAATATCTAATTAGGATAAATCTTAAAATATATGAAGACTTTATAATTGATACAATTGCTTTATTTTATACGAGAGAAAATTTAATTTGCATAAAACAAAGAGTAGTCCTCATCAAACTGTTACAAAAAAAAAATCCAACAAAGATTAAAGGTTGAAAATGTTTCAAAATTAAAAATAAGTTGCAAAATTAATGCTTACATATGTGTTAGTGAATTTACGATTAAAATCTTTTAGTTATAGTTAAAGATATCTACCATGATCCCTTTATAAAACTCATTACCCTCTATGCAGTGAATCATGATAGTATTTCAACTAGAATATATAATAAAAGATTGTGTTTTCCTTTTACAAAAAAAAATTAGCTAATTTAAAGAGGTTCTAAGGAATAGACAAGATTTCTAGTTTTGCTAAATAATAATTTATTGTCTACACTTATTAGTTTTATTTCATACAAGGAGATCTATTCTTTCTAAACTTTGATTTAGTATGAACAGAGGTTGTAGTTGTGAAAATTATCTTGGGCTATGTTTAGTTGGGCGTAAAGTTTTTAATGGAAAGTAATGAAATGAAATGGAATAGAATGGTTTATAATGGAATGGAATGTAAATGGAAGTAATATTAGAAAATTGTTTTTTGAGAGGGATGGAAGGGTTCACAATATAATATAGTGAAATGTTGTTTGGATAAAGGGTCTACAATGTAATATAGTGTAAATTTGTTTATCATTTTATATTCCATCCAAAACTCTCCAAGTCGGAGGTTTTTTATTTTTACTATTTAGGATGGAATGAAATGTAATATAAAACCCTCCTATTTCATTATAAACCCTCATCTCAAATAATGGAATAATATTACATTTTATTCCATTAATAAACCTCAACCAAACATAGCCTTAGAGTTAGAGGGACTAGTTCTTTGTGTAGATATTTTACTAGATCTCTTTGGAATCATTTTTGTTAAGACAAAATGCGGCTTACAAATATTTAAGCCCAAAGAGTTTAGGTCTTGATAATATTTCTAATTTTAATTATTTCTTTAACAATTCTACATATTATCTTATAATTATTATTATTATTATGACGACGACGACGACGACGACGACGACGATGAATCATCGTCGTCATCATCATCATCATTATTATTAGGAGGAGGGGGAGGGGGAGGAGGAGGTAATAGTAATAATAATAACTATGTTAATCTTTTAGCCTAAAGTTTAACCTATTTATTTCTCATTTTAGTGTATATATATAAAGCATAATGATTAGTAATATGAATAAAGCATTAAATAATGTGACTAAGACAATAATTAACATAGGTAATATAAAAGCAATAAATAAATACTAGTAACAAAAAATAAAAGTGGTTTTTTTCACCGATCACTACTACTAGGGCATAAATATAAATTTTATATGTTACATGTTAGAAGTTGTTAGTAGCATAAATATAAAGCATAAAATAAATTATAAAAAGTAAATAAACCTTACTAATGAAAATAAAGATTAAATAAGATAACTAACTTTATGTCATAAAATATTACAAAGCATAAAGTTTAATAAGGGAAAAAAGTGTTTTATGATAATAATGGAATGTTTCTATAGTGGTTTTGTTGGTATTATCGAGAAAAATAGGAAGGTTATAGGGTCATGTAGAAAAAAAGAAAAGTTTTATGTTTTTGAATAAAGGAAAAAAAGTTACAAATTTTTATGAAGTAGAAACGTGATATATAGAGAAAGAGAAGAAAATATGAAAGAGTTTTGAAGGAAGCATAGGTAAATCTGTAAAGATTTTAATAGAGAGAGAATATACATAATAATCTACAAAAGTATTTTATGATAACAATAGAATATTTTCAAAATGGTTTTGTAGGTATTGTGAGAAAACTCGAAGGTTACAGGTTTTTATAAAGAAGAATAGAAGAGTTTTAAGTGTTTTTAGGAAGGAAAGAGAATTACAGAATTTTATGAAGAAGAAAATAAGAGTTATATATGTTATGTAGGGAAAGAGAAGAAAATATAACAGAGTTTTGAAAGAAAGAGAGGAAAATATGTACAGGTTTCAAGAGAGATAGATAATGCAAAGAATATTGGGGAAGAGGGGAGGGTGAGAGAGAGAGAGAGAGAGAGAGGAAATGTTGAGAAAAGGATTGCTTGCCTCCTTCATATAATGGGTGCCTTTTTATAAATATCTAGATGTTTATTTCTATAATTTTGTTACAATATTAGAACCAAAAATAGTGGTATAATGCTTATGCAGGCTTTAATTTTATCTTCTTCACTTTTTATTGGCCTTTGTTAGATACCAATATTTTTCTTGGAAGTTAATGTAATATATCATTTAAAAGAAACATCAAGCTACAATTTTGTATAGCTTATGTTTATAGAATTAGTACCAACTTGGCATAATTACACCTAAAGTATTATAATAGCCAGACATAATTATAGACTGATATTCAAACTTACAATATTTCTAAACACTGACTAATAAACATTAAAGGATTACATCATCAAGGCTAATTGCATGGTAGAGGAGATAGTCAACTATTTAGCAATACAAGACAACCTAGATTTGATCATCGTACTTTTCCATAGTGCTTCATCATTTAGTTTATTGCTTTGAAGATTCTTAAATTTATTTCAGTCAAAATGCCATGGATCAACATTCCAACACCACATCTGAACACAATCCTATCAATTTTAAGTTGAAATTTTAAGTCTGCAATCTTAGAGAGTATATCATTCCAAGAAAGGTTTGACAACATTTGAGCATTAAATAAAAGAAAAAAAGGAAGATCACATATTAGCTAAGTAAGCACAATTGAAAAAAAAGTGATCATGGTCCTCTGTATGGAGCTCACATTTAACCTCAACTGTAAACCCTTTTAGTTTTTCTTTCTTGGGAAGTCTTCCTAAGGTAGCTTGAAGGTATTGACAGGATAAATGCCATTATCCCAAATCCATTTTATCCACATATATGCAGGTGCAGAGCTATGCAGAAGATTTTTAAAACTGGCATAAAGTAATTTGTACCTTGATTCCAAAGTATAACATCTTCCTTTACATAATTGTGAGACTATCTAGGTCAACAACTAACAATACACTTATTTCCTCTATTGGAGTGGAAAAAACAACACCACATGTTCCTCCTAACGACACTGCATACTTTGGTCTTAACAGGGATTAGATTTTTGAGATTTGAGCACTCATCTTGGAGGTATAGGGGGCCTAGAGGGTACCAATTGTCAAACTAGAACAATGTGGTTTTCCTATGGGCTATTATATGAGTAATTAAGTGCTGCATACACTGTTTAGTGTTTAACATTTTCTGGAAAGTCTATAAGAAATTTGAACTAGGTTTCATGGTCTAAATATTTCCATTCTCAATGTAGTAGCTACTGATCCACTTCACCTATAGGTTCTGCTTTCCTGTGCATAATTTCTATAAGTACAATTAGGCTTTACACATAGTTTTAACTAAAGAGTTGCCAAGTCCACCATTTTCTTTAGGCATATAGATTGAGATCTAACTCACTTTAGGGGTTTTCTTATCATTACCAGGAACACTCCAAATAAAATCCCTTAATAGTTTTTCTAAAGTCTTTACTACACCTTTAAGGATATCTAGATGAGGGCACTAATAGGTGTAAGGATTAGTAAGCACAACCTTGGCTAATGTCAACCTCCTACTAAAAGATAGGGCTCTATTGCTCCAAACTAAAAACTTCTTTTAAAAAGATAGAATGATAGGTGGACAATTACCTGTACAAAGTTTTCTAGATGAAATTAAGACCCAAAATATTTAAATGGAGTTTGTTGAATCTATAAAGCCTTTGAGGTTGCATAGTGTTCCACCGAGATTTGGTTTCCTGCAGAGACATATAACAACTTTTCCCAAGATTAAAAGGAGTCTTCCAAGGAGTTGATTAGGATGCCAAGAGACGTAGGGTAGGCCTTACATAACATAAGCAAATCATCTGCATAGGATAGTTATGGGATTTTAAGCTTTTTGCATCTTTAGAGATATTTTAAACGTACCTCTTTACTGAAGTTAAGATTAGTGATCCTTTTTTTATGTTCAAGGCTTTGCTGTTGCATGTTGAATTTTTGGGTCCCTAAGTTACTTTTTGGTGGGATTATACCAAAGTAGTCATCTTAGTTATCAAGGCCTAAATCTTTTTCTTCTTCATTACTTTCTAAAGTCGACTCAGATTTTAGCAATTGTTTCATAATTTGAACATATTTTTTCCCTTTATCATAGCTTTAAGTAACAAAGAATTGAATTATGATTTTTGCTATAAAAATACGATAAGTTCACTGATTTTTTGTTTTAGGGGCTAAAAATTTTAGGTTAACCATTCTTCTAAAGCCAAACATGATGTTTTATGTCTTTGTGTAAACTTATCTAACTATTTAACTTTGAATCTACTTATAATAATATGAATATTTAATTTACGGTCTTGTTTGTAGTTATATGTCCATGTCATAACCCATGGAATAAAATTTTGAAAATAAATAATTAAGATGGAAGAAATAGAAATTCATGGTCTTTAGGTTAGTGCTTAGTTTTGAAAATAGAATACCTTTGACATAGTTTAGGAAAATATTTGTGAAATTGATTTATACCATATCCACCAATTAATAAACCAAAAGAGAAAATTATATGTCGATCCTATATTGTAAGAGGAAGGAGTTAAACCATGCTTATTGGTAATCACAATAATTATATTGATAATGTAAAATCATCTTTAAAAGTGCATCTCTAGCTTTTATTACCTATCAAACTTAGTTTTATATTGTAAAAAATAAGTAAATGTTAGTCAAATTGTAGAGTGGATTGGAATTTAAGAAAATAGAAGAATAGAGATTAAGTTACAAAAATAGTGCCAAATTAGCCATAATTTAACTCATTTTTCATATTAACTACTTCTATCGTTCATTTAAGCATGAAAAAATGATCAAATTTGTTTAACCACGCTTAACTTATCATTTCATCATTCAAATGCTATTAGATTACGTTATGGTTTAAGTATAATTCAGAACTTAAAACAACCAAAACTCATAATAGGATATGCACATATAAAATTGATAGTTTTCAATCCAATCTTAAGGCTTGCAGTAGCTATAAAAATCAAACTAAGTAGGTAATTCAACATCTAAATTGCTTCCTATGCTCTACGTAATCAAATATTCACAACAAAAAGTAAATCATATGAACACTTTAAATCCTGAGCAAACTCTAAAACAATTATACACTAATCCAATTTGGACTGCTTCTATTTTTAGCTTAGAATATTGATTTAAAGTGATCCTGAATTAGCATTTAAACATCTAATTTACTTAAGGTACATATCCTAACATAATTCAAGTAGTAAAACAACATTTCCATAAACGAAATAACCTTTTAAGAAAAAGTTCAAATCTATCATAATGGTCATTCATCAAATTTTAGTCTATATTCTTGGATGTAAAATTCAGTGCATGCTTGTGTAAATTTATTAAGTTATACTATTATTCAAGTTAAAAAGAGATTAAACAAGCTAATGCAACATATTGAAAGGGAATAGTGAGTTAGACAAAGCAAAATTTTAATTCAGTACATGGAATTCAAACTTGACATAATTGAGATCTTAGTACTTTAATTTGATTTAAACCCTTTATTTAAGCTAATTATTGATTATGTTTCTTACTTAACATAATCTAAGTGGTCAACAACAAGATTAAATTCAAAAGTTTTAAATTAATAAACTTTGAAAGGGAAGATGAAGAACTAGATAACGATTCATTATTATACAAGTGCTAAAACCCAACTCACAACATGAATCTAATAGTCCTAGTGCAATTATCACAAGCCCAACACCTTTCGTTTTGTTCTTCTACCATCAGTAATTCTCAAAATAGGTTAATAATTCACAAAATAGTTTTGATATAATACTGCTTACATTTAAACAACAACTTTAGGCTTAAGAATTTTATATTGCTAATATTTACATAAGATATATGACAAATCAAGATTAAAATTAGCTAAGTGATATATGGAATTAAATATTTATACAATGAAAAGAG
>JANKOD010000006.1:9823080-9833628 GCA_026284645.1 Erythroxylum acuminatum | reverse complement strand
ATTAGCAGCTGATGATAAAGTTGTTTCTAATATAAGTTTTTGCAAATGTCACTATACTTAGTAGCTTGGTTACTTTAGTTTGTTGAACATTCTCATATTCAGAATTTGTTGTAAGACATTTTGAATTTTAAACTTTTATGGCTTAATTCAATTTTCACTTTTTTAAAAAAATTATCCCCACACTTAAACTACTATTTGTTCTTAAGTAAATGAATCTTAAAAGACAACTACCTAGATAATTTAGATTATAGGAAAGTTCAACAATTCAATCCAAGTGGTTAAATATCATCAACAGTTTAGTCAACATCATCAATTCAATCATCTCAGTTATTAACCGTTTAGATCTTTAGATAGTTACTCCAAGTTACGATTCCCTCTCAACCTAACCAAAAAAATCTTCCAAATTCAACTCAATTCAACAACTTTATCTTATATATAAAGTGGAGACAAAAAGAGTACAAAGTTTAAGCCAAGAAGTATTTTAAAAGCCATAATAAAAAAACAATCGAAAGAAATATTATTTTAATTCTTTATATGTTATAACAAATGTTCTGACTGAAATATTATTCCTACCTTTTTAAGTGAGGGTAAATACATTATCATTAATATCTTCAATTAGTCAACCATATCACAATTTTTTGCCTTTTACCATTTGATAGCGTATCACTAACTACTAAATAATAAATTCCTAACTACCAAACTATGCAGTAAATGGCGAGCTAGGGTCGAACCACAGAGAGCTGGGATGTAAATGCTATTTTCAATGTTGCAAAAAAAGAAAATAAAATACCCTGAAATGATGAAAACGAAACAGCTAAGATGCAATGTATGTAAATGAAAAGATAAACACAAAGCAAATTGAGAAAAGACTAATAACAATGGTAAAGAAGTGGGTTAGAGATATCTTTGGGGTTCCGAGATGTTCATTGATCCTTGAATCTAAATAAAAAGTACTCTTATCATGGTGTTAGCCTATGGACTTGATTAAGCTCTCGAACCCTTAATTTCCTTAAAATGGGCAAAACTAATAAGCTCTAGAAATGCCCCAATCTCCACTATAACCTATAATAGGCTCTCTATGTTCAATAGCGAAAATGCATTAGGTACTAAGAAACAACTAACTTAGGCCACCTACTCATAAGCTCAGAAGGTGTAACTTAAAGATATGGGATCCTAGATTAGTTGATTAAGTATCCTGACAAATTCAACTAACCTATTGCTATTTTCGGGAATCCTGATAAATCCTAACTATTGATCATAAACCACGCATTCCTTTGCTCCTGCACGACTACATTTCATGTTGTCCATTTGCATTTCTCCTCCTACCTTAGTTTTATGTCGTTTGGTCAACTATAGCTGGTGTATGAAACATGCAATGTGAAATGTTGTTTGTGTCTTTCCTTCTAGCTACTGCATTTTGACATGCTTGAAATACACGTTGGTTGTATGAAATGCCCAACGTATGCTACCATTTAGCTCCATGTGATGCTATTGAAACAATTAATCTAAATGCTGCCCATTAAATTTGTATTACTTTGTTTATAATTTCCAAAATTGATGTAACTTGGAAATTTTGCTCCCTTTGAGTCTATCCTTTATAAATTTGCTCCAAACTTTGTCAAATTTCTTCCTTTTCACATATATTTGTGTTCAATCCTTTAATCTCTATGTAAACATAAAATGAACAAAAATTGAGTATTTAAACACAAAATAGGATTAAAAAGACATTGAAATGCAAATATAAGATAATTCAATCCTATCACCATTCACTAATATCAAATTCAATAAAGTAGAATTTATTGGTGCTCAAATTTATTCAATTTTTTTTACATAATTCACAACCAACATGGACTGATCATCCACTCATGAAGCTGAACTTAAAACTCAAAATGTGTCAAAATCATAGACTCAAGTCATTATTCATTTTGAGTAACCATCTCAAGGCTATTTAATTAAGTTTCAACTAAACTATTCATTAATGATCATATCTTTTAACCTAATGCAATAAACTTTTAAGATATTATTACTTGTAATATATCAAATTAATTACCTTGATCTCTTTACTTAATGTCCGATAATTTCACTTACCAAAACAAACAAAATTAGATTTGATGCCAATAAATAATCAAAGCCTCAAGGTACTTACTCTCTTACTCTTGAAATATACATTATCCTTAATGTACACATATATGACATAGAAAATAAACAAATGAAAATATGCAAAAGGTGGAGAAAGATGAAGCAATTAAGATTGAGAGGACTTCTTCATACCTTGCTCTTAGATATTATTTTTCTTTGGATTTCAATTAGGAAGATGATATCAAGATCAGGGACCTACATTGAAAGCAAATAAATAAGAAAAAAGGAGAAAAACATGGAATGAAAAAGACACAGTAAATAAAACAAAACAAACATAGAAAACTAAATTAAAAAGCATATAATAATGAAGGAACCTATTATTCAATAAACATAATGCATAAAAGTAAACGATTGAATTGCCTCATAATAAGTGTTTCTTTAGAGTCTTTTAACTAGACTCCAATATTAAGGAGGTAAGGCAAAAGACTTGTAACCCTCATCCTTTTGAATTTTGCAGATACTACATGAACGCTTTCTTCCTTTAATATTTGATATTGTTCTTATCTAGACATTCTTGTACTCCTGCGAAACCTCATTATCTTGCTTAATAACACCCTAAAAAATTCATAAAATTTAGTGTTTATCACATCAAGATAAAAGTAGAGTTATAATAAGGGAAAGAAAAATTTATCACATTCAATATATTAAAATTCTGGCTATATTTTTTATCTTCTTTTCCTCAACAAATTTCTTCACTATCTCATCTTCTTTCTTCATGTCATTAGTCAGCTTCTTTTACTCCTCAAGGTGGTCATCTTCTTACATTCCCTAAGATTGAGTATTATGTTGTTAGGCAACCACCCTCTAGTTATCTGAACTACCAACTTGGTTAATTGATTAATTTGGTTTTATATGTTGCATATTAAACCCCCTCAATTATGAAGTCAACCTTTGGTTATATATATGTTGAATTTTTAAATGAAAAACTTTCTTTACTGTAAGTATACATCATATCTTATAGCATAAAAAGTATCATCCCACGAGGATTGGAGTAGTCACCCAATAATTCTTGTAAACTTTATTTAAGGTAAAAAATAAGATAATTTACTAAAAGTCAATCTAAATATAAAGAATTGATAATTAAACCATGAAATAAACAATAACGAATTGGTCGATTGATCAATGATGAAATCTAAAAATTACTTGTATCCTTATTTGTTTTCACTTCACCTTCTTAATTCAATACTACTTGACCATAGATATCCCATAATTATGATTACCCTCTCTCGAGATCTAATCAAGTAATCCTAATTAAAACAGACATAAGTTGAATCATGATCTCTCGATTTATCAAATCTCTTCCTACCTAGACAATTATCAATCTTATGGATTAGTAATAAACAATTAAGATCTGTCTTTAATTACCTATTATCTTGTTGTTTATAGTTCTATTGAGGTACTAGATCTTGTTGTACAACATAACACAACATAACAGAAATAATCCAATCTAATATCTTGATTCAAATTGAATTTAAAGCAATAAACATCACAAGCATATTTCATTAAATTGATAATGTAAAGTTTAACAAATAAATCAAGGAGAATTCCTTAAAAGGAATTTAGAAATCCACAAATATAACTATATATGCCAATTAAGTCATCATTAAAATTCAACAATAATAAGGAAATAAAGAAAAGAGTAGACGATTGAATCTGGATGCCTTCTCTTCTTTGCCTTAAGCTGGAATTTTGCATCTTTTTTCCTTCATATTTTCCTCTTTTTGATCTCCTCGTTTTATGTTTTCTAGTCACCTTTTGGTATTTTTCTCTTACTTTTTATACTCTTAAGCCTTCAAGGGCTTTATTTAGTGTTTTTCCACATGTTTTAGTTCCAAATATAACCATGAATTATCAAAAGTAATAAAAAAATCAAGAACTAGAAAAGCTCCTTAGACAATCATGCATAGCCCTGATGCACAATCGTACCAGAAGGCTCGCCACTGTGCTACTGCTTTATACATGATCATGCATGCTTATTTTCCAAGTATTTCTTCAACTTTTCCTTATTTTTTCCTATCTCCATTAATCATCAAACACATCAAACCTTTTAAGCATACAATTAAGATCAAATTTTTTCCTTAAAATATAATCGATCAAATAAAACACACACTAGCACTAATAAGAACATAAATCTAAGTCCTAAACACATTATTATCATCTAATAAAATACTAAAAACACATTATAATTCAAACCTATCAATATGTAAAATTCATTATTAAGTCCTCTAAGATTAGTTTCTTCTCTTGTTGCCATTACTAATAATATTTAAGTAGAGGTGGCAGTTGAGTTATCTGAATACTCCATAAGAAGTTTGATTGACTCCTCACCCTGTTTTGTAATTATTAATATAGAGGTCAATCCGAAGTTGTTGGTTGTTCCCTTAGTGATCAACTTGTTCATTTATTCTAGAAAAAGTATTCTTAACCTAATATTTTTAACTACTATGCTTTCCCCATACCATTCCCATACTTGATTGCCACTAGTAATTGATATATGGTAGATAGACCTTACTTTTAACATGATTTTTATATTATTATGCTTGTTTTTGGACATCCTTAAAGGATTTGATACTTAAAATAAGTTATATTTTGTGTTAGATCTTGTTTCAACCTCTTTAACAAAATGAAGTGAGTTTGGAGAAAAATTGAGTTGAATGGGAACAACATTGGGAGTGACGAAGAAAAATACAATAACTGGAGATTAAGAAAAAAGACAATCTTGGAAGAGAAATAAGGATTTCAACAAGATTCATCATGAATTCAAGATCAAGATTTATGATGATAATTTTTTTAATTTATGTTCTCTCTTATTTTTATGTTGTTCTTTTTGATTATTCATGAACTAACTAGAGATATAGATTTAGGTGGGATGGACCTTAAGATGTAATGTTTTAATTAATCTTTTATTTTAATGCAATATCTACTTTTGTTAAACTTTATTCATGTTCTTATATTAATTAAACTAAAGGAAAGAAAGTTGAAGGTTCAATAATTAGATTCATACATTGAGATCAAGAGATTATTGTTAAGTCAAAATGACTTCACGTCTGATAATTTTGGTGACAATCAAATAATAATAATATTAGAAATAATATGTGTGTTAAGTGTGAAGGAAACTAAGAAGGAAGCGAAACTAAAAAGGAAGCAAAAGTAAGAAGGAAGAAACTAATAAGGAAGCAAAACTACGAAGGAAGCGAAACTAAGAAGGAAGCAAAAGTAAGAAGGAAGAAAACTAAGACAATACGAAGACGAAGACATGATAGTACGTCGAACGGTTAATCAGTTAGAGTTAGTTACAAAACTCAACTGAATAACGGCTTCTACAAGAAACAAGAAACAAGAAGCAAGAAGCAGTTATCAAGAAGCAGTTGAAGATGAAGGATATAAATACAAGTCGGAGTCGAAGACTGAAAAATTTAGTGATTTGAGTTAGTGAACTTAAGTTTTTGAACTATAGCAAAACTCTGTATTCGTTGTACAAAACATGAGAGCTATCTTTACTGTAACAAAAAGCTCAACATCTTTCTAGTGAGAGAAAGAAAAACTGAGAGTTTGAAGAGGTTAAGAGAGTGAAAATAATACTTAGTGTAAGAGACCTGAAGAGGCTCTGTAGAGAAAGAATACTTGTACATTTCGAGAAGAATAGTGAAATCTCAGAAGATTCTGAGGACTGGACGTAGCCCACGGTTTGGGGTGAACTAGGATAAAAATCGCTGTGTCAACTTCTAAACTCTCTACTTTAACCTCTATTGTTCATATACAAGTATACAGAAGCTATTTGTGATTTAATCTTTGAAGATATTTTCGTATAACAGTTGTCATATTCACTTAATAGCTTTGAAAAAGTTAGTTTTTCAAAGAAGTATAAAAGGGGATTGTATTCACGAAAAAGTATACACAATTCAACCCCCTCTTCTTATGCATTTTGTATATTGTACGTAAAAACTATACTAACAAGTGATTTACTTCAATTATATGTATGGTTTGATTACAATATGAGTGATGAGGGTTAAATGAGTTATTCAAGTGATAACTACGTAATCTTTCTAAGTTATAGTAAAACCTATCATGAGAATTTATAAATTGAATTAATAAATTCTTATATTATCTTGATTAAAAGAGATTTTAATAAATTTATCTAAGGATAAGGGTTGAGTTACTCGAGAGAGAATTAAGTCAAAACATAGTGAGGTCCTAGGAAGCAAAATAGTGAGATCCTACGGAATAGCTTATTTAAATCTACCTTATTCATACATTACTTTCTACTTGATCATTGCTTTGGTTTAGTGCTTTGGAATTACTTATTTATTTTCATTATCAATCAATCGTATTTGATAGTCTAGATAATTAGGTTTGTTAATAACTGTTAGTTAACAACTTTTCCTCGTGGGATCAACTCGTATTTAGTAGTGTTAGCTATAGCTACACCTTGTGCTTATAAGATAAAATAAACATATTAGTAATCATTCCTTACGATCAATTATAAGGCGACTTCTGGCCTTTTATAATGCAAGGCTCCCTTAACTGCTTCATTAACCTAACCATCTGCTTTGTACTATTGTCTAGACCATTATAGAACATCTAAAATTGCATCAAATAGAAAATTCATGATTTAGATCCCTTCTCAGTAATTTTTTGTATGTCTTATAAGGTTCATAAATTGTTTCATTTTCATACTGCCAATATGAAGAGATATCGCTTTGCAGCCATGCTTAATCCCATATAATTTTGTGTTACCTATTTATATCAACATGTTGCTCAACCTTGTAATCAACACAATAAACATAGAAAATAATAGGTTGAAATAAAATAAGGAAAATAATATAAAAAGAAAAAAGAATATATATATATAAAGGAAATAACTAGACTAATAATTCTCAACTCTCCAAAACACTAATTACTTTATTAAAAAAGCAGAAAAATATTTATTGAATGTTTTTCAACACTACCTAATTTTTCTCTATCACAAAATATTTCTCACATCCTAAGATAAGTGCTCCTATAAACTAGTAGCAATATAATAATATTTAGAGTATCGATCCCATAAGTAAGCGGTAGGAATTCAGTAAACTCTCTTACTATTACGTAGTTAATTAATTAAAGAGAGAGTTTTGATAATTGATAATTAACCTAAAACTAAACATAAACCTGAACCTAGGTAGAGTAAAGAACCATTAAAGATAGAATAAAGTATGTAATTAAGAGAAAAATAGATACAAATAATATCTAGATAAGAACCCTGCTAACATCTTTTTTATATTCATGATTTAAGTTACATAGAATGTATTTATCATTTTTAATCTCTCAAGTTACAACTATCAATTCTTTAGTTAGTTAACCTAGATCTCTACCAAGCTAACATCATTTTAAATACATTAAATTATATGAAATTCCATAAAAGGTTTTATCTTAAAGCTGAGAGATCATATAGGTATACCTCTAGCACCCCAGTCAAACCCCAATGTCTAAGATATGATCCACTTATAAGCATGTTATGTTGAATCGTCTACAATTGAAACAAGGTTAGTTCTAATCATTAGTGTAAATAAGTCTATGTTAAAAGTACTAAAAGATAACTTGTAGATATAATTTTTTAAAAAATCAAATCAAATCAATCCATATAAAGATAATACTAGGGTGCTCTCCTATTTATACATAAAATAATTATCCACTCATCATATTTAAACTAACCAATACAACAACAAAAACAAAATAAATAAAAATTAGAAAGAGGTAAAGAGTTTATCTCAAAATTCTAATGTGAGCTTTGATTTGTTGACATGGTTTTAATCTTCTTTTCAAGAGAAAATGATAAATGCATATTTGATTATATTTATACACATAAATTTGATGTATTTTTCTTTATATTTTATACTTTTATTGTATATTTGGTACTTAATTTGCTCAAAGTTCATTTATAGGTAATAATTGCCTTCATGGAACAAAAGGAGAAGAATTTGGATGAAAACAAGACATAAAACAAAGATTTAAATCGAATAATGTTGGACCCCGATTCCGGAGCCCAACGTCCTGAGACATGAGCCTTGCTGAAAACCCTAAAGGGGTCATTTGCTGTCATTTCATACTGGCGGTGAGCGCATCTTAGTCAAATCATCAAAATCATAAGTTGGCTTCTTCATGGAAATAGTAACCTTAAGTCTCTAATTCATTTGGAAGCAAGCATCACTTCAATTGGAGTTGCATAACTCAAGATATGCACAAAATACCAAACAGTGCACAAACTCCAATCCTACTCTCCTAACCAACCACTCACTTGCATTAAAGCAAGGTTCCTCAATTTAACTCCAAATATTAGCAAATTTTTAGGGTTAAAAGGTATATATCTTAGGAAACTAATGGTCTAAGAATCACCTCAATCGGAGGTCGGATGAGGGAGTTATGCCCCAAACAATGGACCATGTTCACTCCCGAAATCAACTTTAACCTCTCTTGGCGCAAATGTCATAACTTTTAACCTCGATGTTGAATTGAGTTCGTTCTTGTGCCATTGGAAAGAAGACATCTAGGGCTACAACGTTCATGAAGACCAAAATTTCCAATTTTGTCATTAAGGGGGTCAAAATATACGGACCGTGTAAAATCACACGGTCAGACCGTGTAACTCTCGGGTGAAAAAATGGCACCTTGCATAAAGGATTACACGGTCCGTGTGAAATTTACACGGGCTGTGTAAATTCACACGGTCAGCCCGTGTACCTCTCGGCCGAAAATGGGACTTCCTCACCCGAAATACACGGCCCGTGTAAATTTACACGGTCTGGCCGTGTAACTCTCGGGTAACTTTTTCTACTTGACATCTCCTACTAAAACGGCCATATCTCTTAGCTCCGACATTGAAACATTGCAAACTTGGTACCGTTGGAAAGATAAAAGGACAAGCTACAACTTCTATGAAGACAACTTAGCTCAATTCTACTTAAATCGATCCCGTTTTCCATTGGGAATCTGAGCATACAATTTCTCTTGTGAAAAACTTAGAACATTACACTTTCTATTCCTCTATTTCAACCTCCTTAACAATAATTCCTCTCCCAATTGGGTAGTCATATATTCTCATCCTAAATTCATATGATTTTTACATTCACTAGCATCTTAACAATCACCAATTATCTAGTCACAACCATTTAAGTCATTAAAACCTAATTGTCAATCATTCACCCTAAGTTGTTACCAACTCAAATACATGCATAACATCCCATTTTGTAATACCTATAATTCTCCACCCCAATATCCAATTGTTACAACTTCATACTATTGGAAAGATCACATAATCTTCTTAAACTTTCCAAAAGACAAAGTCCAACATTTTACACAAATCTATCCAGAATTTCCCTAAAGTCGCTGAACACAATCAAACCTTCATGAAAACTGAAATTAACCATGTAAAAGCTTGATTTGGCATAAACATTCATAATGCATACATATATTTCACTTACATCAAAACCAATGTTTTACAATGCTTTAGTAGGAATTTCAAGCCATTTACAACAATATCCAAAATACAATCTTACAAAATGCAACATTCGCCCAAAATGCATCTAAAGCATCGATTTACAAAAATTTGCTTGGAATTACAAAATCAAATCGATTTCTGAAGTAATGCCCTTATGCTCAATTCTCGATCTCATGCTCTTCACCTGGAGATGGGACGGGATAGGAGGGGATGAGCTTTCGCCCGTGGGTAACACGTTTATATTTATGGAAATAAGCAAAATCATTGCATTACTCATGCTTTTAGCAATTTCTCAAAACAATCATAATACGTGCATTTCATAACTTCATTAATCTAAAAACACAATTTTCATCAATCATGCATTTTTCAATCTTGTTAATACAAGTAAACACACAAACACATCACAATTGGTTTGGTAAGTCCACAATTCATGACAAACTACATAATTCCATAAAATGGCCATGTATAGTCGTAAATGTGAGGAGTCCTAAAAGGAACTCCGTGCCTCTTGCGGGCAGGCGAGATAAGCCTATTCATGGTCAACGTGCACGTGACATTTTCTTGGGTGGACTTGACCTAACCCACATAACATGAAGTCCATGCAATAAAACTGGATTTTTCTTGCCCAATTGGCATATTCTTGAAAAATAGGTTTTCATGCATGAGTCATATTTCGCAACTACATTCTCGACCAAACCATAAAATCCATGTTCATTTAATTCAATTCAACTCAACCATTATCACAATTTCAAACAAATGGCATTTATTGCCAGAATTCTCACACAATCACAATCATAGAACATTTCTCAAGCATTTAAAGCATAATCAATTCTCACTTTAAAAAGTAGTTGGAAACCCTTAATTACATTAGTTGAATAGCATTTATAACTTATTAACATAAAGATAAAAGTGAAACCCACCTTAATCCTTGCTTA
>JANKOD010000006.1:9784830-9802898 GCA_026284645.1 Erythroxylum acuminatum | reverse complement strand
AAGAGATTTCGGAGTACCACGCTCAGGTATGAAGGTATGTATGTTAAGAGGTTGGGTTCCGGTAACGGGATCCAACAAATTTCATATCAACTATGCTTGGGGTTTTAGGAGCACTTGTACTCTATAATTAGGGATGGCAATGGGTAGGGTTCGATTAAGGTATTATTCTACCTATATCCATATTCATTTTTTATGACTTTACCCATATTCATATCCGTTGGTTTTTACGATTTACTACCCATATCCAAATCCATTAGATTGCTCGGGTTTTTGGATATCCATCGGGTTGTATAGCACATAAAATATAACTTCTAAATAAAAAATATAAAGAGCAAAATTTTGCAAATGCTCCAAATCAAAATTACTTTAATAATAATAAGTCAAGATTTTGATTTGTATGTCTTTAAAAAACCATAAAATTGGAACAATAAAAATTATAATATCTAGTGCAAAGACAACATAAATTTTTTAAATCAAGAGCTGAAACAAAAACTAAAATATCCAAAGCTTTAAATTGTCTTTGCGTGAACTCCACAACATTCAAAACTTCATCTCCATATCATTTGTATTATTATCATCCTATAAGAAAATAAAATATGATGAAAAAGGTGAGGATTGAGGAGTAAAGTAGGGATTTTAAAGTTGTTTATTCTAAGAAAATATTAATATTTTATTACATTTATCCATAAATATTCAAGAAAAAACAAAAAATAGAGTTAATAAAAAACGGGTAGGATATGGGTATCCATTAGTTCGGGTTATCACTAAATTCATATCCAAATTCATATTTACATTCATTTTTCAGCATCCATTTTTTAACCTCCATGTCCATTTTTAATTCGGATTATCACTAAATTCATATCCAAATTCATATCTACATTCATTTTTCAGCAACCATTTTTTAACTTTCATGTCTATTTTTTCGAGTCGGGTAATACAGATATTAATTGGGTTGAAAATTCACTCTTATCCTTATGTATAATACTACATTTTATCGTTTTCTCCATTATGAGTAAATTGTGTCTCCTTCAAGATCAAATTTTGATTATACCAAGGAGAACATGCTTAGAGTCTCATTTTTTGTATATTATTTGAATACATTCATTACAAGATCAAATTCTCTCTTGCCATTGAAAAGTTATATTTAATCATAATAGTTAATTGTATTGTCTATATAACTTATGATATAAATGTGTTGCAACTGTTTAATAATTAAATACAATTTTTTACAAAATATTTAGATAAAAATTCATAATACAAAAGTAAATATTAGAATGTGTAATAATTATGCGAATTTAAAATGTGTACTTACAATCATTTATATATATTAATTTTAAAATAAATTTAAAGATTTTTAAGAGTAAAATTTGTAAGAATACTAATTTTTTAGGTTTTAAATTATAAATTAAAATTTATAACTTATAACTTATAGTTAAAGAGCGTTTGTATTCGTAATAATATTTCTTCGTTCCAATAAAATGCTCACCTGTAACTTTCTATGCCTTCATCATCCCCGTTGGATATAGCTAAGCCAGCAAATATCAAGCTTGTTCATAAGCCTCGTGTCACTTATTGGCCCTCGAGAAAGCACGGAAGCATTAAGAGCATGTGCATTTTTACATTGAAACGTTGCCTTGATAAGACTCTAGGCCCTGTTTCCATGGAATTGCCATAAGTTAACCAAGCAAAATTTCCAATTTTCTCATTTCAATAGATAGAAGCTTATTATAACTCCTTGAAGAAGAACCAAAAGCTTTGTACTTCATTTATGTCCATCCAAACTCTTTCACGTGGTAAGCAAATGACGAATGATGGAATGGAACAGGCGTCCTTTACATACTGCAATTGGCCTCCAAGCCATTGATTAAGTAGCCTTTCCTTTTTCCATTTCTCTCTTCAGGAAAGGAACAATGTCGTCCGATTTTCAAGTGGGTTGCTAATTTTGATTTCAAGGGTCAATTTAGGATGTTTCGGACATAAAGTCCAAACCAGAATTCAGGTAATTTGTGTAGCAGTAAACATGGCAGACATGCAGAGGACAAACTGTTTTGACCTGCACAGATCTCGAGAACAATGGGACAAGAGTGAGCTTGTTCGCGACGCAGAAGCACGTGTGTTGCAGATTGTGGACCTTACCTTACCGCCATTTGGTTAATAAAATTCGACGCAAACAAATAGCTGCAGTGAGGTTGTTAAAAAAACAGAAAAGGGTTCTTCTTCCCCGTAATGATACGTATGGTACAGTTTTGGGCCTGTTTAGTACGTTCTAAACGAAGGAGCGTAAATGTCGGATCAAGAGCAGCAGTTGTACAACATGAATGACGTACATAAATTTAGTGTTTAAAAGACATTTAGCATAGGGCCGAGATTACATTTTGTTTTCCGATTGTTTATTTATTATCTTATTAATTGAGTTGATTAAAATTTAAAACACAAAAACTAAAATAAATAAAAAAAGTAAGCTTCCAAAAGGTCTTTATTTTAATAGGAAAATTTACGAAGTTGAAAAAAGAATACTAAATAAAATAGTGTAGTTATTTAATTATTTTGTGTTTATCTATTTGTTCAACCTAATTAATTAGTAACATATAAGTAAAGATAAGAAAGAAGAATTGTAGTAATAAGCATTCAGTTGGCAAGTCACGTTTCATCACGTTTTTATAGAAGGAAATGGGTGTTAGTCGTACTCGACCTATTAATTCTGTTATTAGCTATAACTAATTGTTAGCTCTTTTATTAAAAAAAAAACTACGATAAATAGTGTAACTTATGTGGCATTCGGGGGGGATCCTTGAGCTATAAAAATTACATGACGTGTGGAATGTTCACATTTATAAAAACTTCTAAGAAAATGAGGAGAGAAAAGAAAAGGAATCCCAAGAAGACAGGCTGAGAATATTTGACCCTCCCCAACCCCAAGCCAAAGCCAATAATCACTCTCCCCCAATGGTAAATTTATCTTTATTTACAAAAATACAAAATTGGATAAGAAACTTAATTTAGAAAATCCCTTTACATATGAAATGAAATGAAAACCAAAGCAGGAAAACAAAAGAAACTAAAAAGACCATCACCATCATCACACTCCCTCCCACTTTCTCTCTCTTCTGTGCATCTCCATTTACGACCATCGCATTCTCCTTCCGTTAAGCTCTCTCTCACTTCTCAATTTCCAGGTGCGTTCTCCTTTTTAACGTTTTCTTTTTCTGCGCATTCTATACGTATTAATGTACAATTCCAGCTCTACAGTAAGTTTCTTTTCTTTTGGATGCAAAATGCCAAGAAAATGACCTTTTTCTTGCCCTAGATTCTGCTGCTGCTACACCTACGATCCGATCTCCGTACTCTCACCGACCTTTTTCTTCTTTTTTTGCATAAATTGCTTCTTTTTTTTGTTTTGCATTTTAATTACTGAATTCCACCTCTCACTCACTTTCATGTCCGATTGCTCCTCTCTCTCTCTCTCTCTCTCTCTCTGTACATATGTGTATGAACAACTGCATGTATCTAGCCATCGTTTTCTATTAGGCGCTACTTGTGCATGAAGGATCTCGTTTATTGTCGTTGTAGAGTGTGTTTGGGTGGTTATGCGAGGGGCTATAGTATTGGCTGAGAGCTGCCGCCGTGCAATTCATTTGTTTGTGTACTGAGGACGGAGAGTTGAGGATTGTGGCTGTGGAGGTCGGAGGATGGTGTTTTTGGATTGCTGCCGATGATCCTGCTCGTTTTCAGATAGCTACAAGGAGGGAGTTCTCTGGCATCTGCATTTTCAGCGAGGTTTTTTCGTTTCTATTTTTAATAATTCCTTGTTATTTGATTGGCTTTTTTAAATTTTCAGTCCTCAAGTTTTAGGGGGTGCCTTCTGGTAAATGAACGTAGCTATGTCACTCTTCTTCTTCTACTACTTTTTTTTCTTGTTATGCTGGAAATTTTAATTATGGGTGCTAAGCAAGGCTTTGAATTTTGGAAATTACCACACTGGTGTATTCTTTTCCTCTTAGCTGCTTGTTTTTATTTTTTTAATTTTGTTTGAGATGGTCTCCTCGAGATTGGTTAGTGACATTAGGTAACTTGGGTCTGATTATTTGAATTTTGATCTGCTTATTGAAAACAAAATTGACTGTTCTGATTCCTAACTAGTTCACAGTTTCTCCATTACTGCAAATGAACTCTTATCTCATGTACTGGTTTTTCTCATCTCCTGTTTGGCTTCTCCCTGTTATTTCAATCTACCGAGAGTTGGTTACTTTGCAACAGGTCAATTGGAGTTGCAGTGTATTCATAAGTTGGTGCAGATGTCAAAGTCTCCCTCCTGTAACCTTCAAGAATTGAAGCCCTCATCTACTTCTCTGGCTTGGTTAGTGTCCTTCAAGTTGGAGTTAATTATTTGCTGTTGCAAATAAAATTTCTGTAACACCCTGTATTTTAATCATGGGAAAGGAAACAATGAGGGGAAATGCACTGGAATGGACTTTCGTTCGACTTAATAGAGTTAAAGAGTGCATAATAATTTAATAAAATCTTCAGTCTGAGTTAAAACTGATAATGGATTTAAAGGTCCATCTATTGCTTATCGTGTATGAAATGTTGCTACTTTCAGGGAGTTGAATAGGAAACCAACAAATGAAAGCCAAGAAAAAACAATGACTACGGTTTCTGGCTTTGTCGAAAAGCTACATGCCAAAATATCTCCATCACATGCAAAGGAACTTACAACTTCTTCTCAGGCTAGGTTAGTGACATTCTCTAAAATAAAAAAGTTACTGGATATTATATCTTTGCAGTGGGTTATTTATTTTCTTTAATAGCCTGCATGAAAATGGGGGCATTAAAGCATAGCATAGGATAATATGCTAGAAATGTGTATTCTAATGACCCAATCACTGAATTGCAAAATCATTTAATCTGAACTTGAATGAGTGCCTGACTTATAAAAGATTTAGAGCTTTAGCTTGTAAGATTTGTTGTTAATTTTGGGAAATTGTGTTCACATTACATTCAGGGAATCAAATGGAGAAACAGAAGTTGACAACCCTGAAAATACAATGGTTACAGTTGCTGGCTTTATTGAGAAACTTCATGCCAAAGTATCGTCAGCACATGAGAAAGAACTTATCACAGCACGATTGCTTGGTCTTGTCAGAGGAAGAAAAGAAGCTAGGGCAGTCATTGGATCCCATTCACAAGCAATGCCTTTGTTCATATCAATTTTAAGGAATGGTACTACTGGAGCAAAAGTAAATGTTGCCGCAACTCTAAGTCTCCTATGCAAAGATGACGAATTACGAGTAAAGGTACTTCTTGGGGGGTGCATCCCACCTTTACTCTCTCTTCTGAAGTCTGAATTTATTGAGGCTAGGAAGGCAGCGGCAGAGGCAATATATGAAGTTTCTTCTGGTGGGCTGTCAGATGACCATGTTGGTAAGAAAATATTCGTTACAGAAAGTGTAGTACCAACTCTATGGGATCAGCTCAATCCAAAGAGCAAGCAGGACAAAGTTGTGCAAGGATTTGTCACTGGGGCATTGAGAAATCTTTGTGATAGTAAGGACAATTTTTGGCAAGCAACACTCGTGGCTGGAGGAGTGGAGATCATTGTGGGCCTTTTGTCTTCTGATAATGCTGCTACGCAGTCAAATGCAGCTTCTCTCTTGGCCCGTCTGATGCTTGCTTTCAGTGATAGCATTCCCAAAGTAATTGATTCTGGAGCCATCAAAGTTTTGCTTCTACTTGTTGGTCAGAAAAATGATATCTTCGTTCGCGCCAGTGCTGCTGATGCATTGGAAGCTCTTTCCTTCAAGTCAGTAATTGCTAAGAAAGCTATTATAAATGCAGATGGCATTTATATTCTCATTGGGGCTGTTGTTGCTCCTTCTAAAGAGGGTATGCAAGGAGAGGCTGCCCAGGCTCTGCAGGCTCATGCATCACAGGTGTTGGCAAATATATCTGGTGGCATGTCCGCTTTGATTCTACATCTTGGAGAGCTGTCATGTGGCCCTCGCTTATCAGCACCAGTTGCTGATATAATAGGAGCACTTGCTTATGTTTTGATGATCTTTGAACAAAAGTCTAGTGTGGATAGTGAACCTTTTGATGCTTCAAAGATAGAGAACATACTGGTAAAGCTACTGAAACCTCGTGATAACAAACTAATTCAAGAGCGTGTTCTTGAGGCTATGGCAAGTCTTTATAGCAATAGCTACCTTTCAAGATGTATTGATCATGCAGAAGCTAAGAAGGTTCTTATTGGACTCGTAACGATGGCTGTTGGGGATGCTCAAGAGGGTCTAATACTTTCTGTAACCAGCCTATGCCGTGATGGAGTAGGCATTTGGGAAGCCATTAGAAAGAGAGAAGGAATTCAGTTACTGATATCATTGTTGGGCTTATCCAGTGAACAGCATCAAGAGTACGCTGTTTGGTTCCTGGCAATCTTGACAGACCAGGTTGATGATAGCAAGTGGGCAATTACTGCTGCTGGAGGCATTCCTCCACTGGTGCAACTATTAGAGATTGGGTCTCAGAAAGCAAGGGAAGATGCTGCACATGTGCTTTGGAATCTGTCTTGTCATAGTGAAGATATCCGAGCCTGTGTTGACAGTGCAGGTGCCGTTCCAGCATTTTTATGGCTTTTAAAAAGTGGTGGACCTAAAGGTCAAGAAGCTTCAGCTATGACACTGATGAAGCTTATCCAAACATCTGATTCTGCAACAATTAATCAGTTATTAGCTCTGCTCCTAGGAGACACACCTAGCTCAAAGGCCCATGTAATAAAAGTTATTGGTCATGTGCTTACAATGGCATCATATGAGGATCTTTTGCACAGGGGATCTGCAGCAAATGAGGCATTAAGTTCTCTTGTCCAGGTTCTGAGCTCAAATAATGAAGAGACGCAAGAGTATGCAGCTTCTGTCCTTGCTGATTTATTAAGCACACGGCAAGATATCTGTGATAGTCTTGCAACTGATGAGATTTTGCAACCTTGCATGAAGCTTTTGAACAGTGATAATACTCAAGTTGTTGCCACACAGTTAGCTCGAGCTTTGAGTGCTTTATCACGTCCACTGAAGACTAAAACTACTAACAAGATGCATTACATTGCAGAAGGTGATGTCAAGCCTTTGATTAGGTTGGCTAAAACATCTTCCATTCAAGCTGCTGAAACTGCAGTTGCTGCTCTGGCCAATCTTCTCTCTGATTCCCAGATTGCTGCTGAAGCCCTTGCTGAAGATGTTGTAGCTGCTTTGACAAGAGTCCTGGGTGAAGGGACTTTACAGGGAAGAAAACATGCTTCACGGGCTATTTATCAATTGCTGAAGCATTTCCCAGTGGGTGATGTTCTTAGGGGAAATGCACAGTGTCGATTTGTTGTACTTGCAATTCTTGATTCATTAAATGCAATGGATTTACATGGTGCAGATACTGCAGATGCTTTAGAAGTGATTGCAGCACTAGCCAGGATGAAACAAGGTGTCAACCATACTTCCCCAACTTGGTGTGCCCTTGCTGAAGCACCTTCAAGTTTGGCATCCCTAGTGTACTGCCTAGCTGAAGGGCCACCTTATCTGCAGGATAAAGCCATAGAGATCTTGTCTAGACTTTGTGGGGATCAACCAGCAATGCTTGGTGACCTATTGATTACAAAATCAACAATAATAGGTTCTCTAGCCAACAGAATAATGAACTCCTCAAGTTTAGAAGTGAGAGTTGGGGGAACTGCATTACTTATATGTGCAGCGAAAGAGAACCGACAGCAGTCAATGGAAGCACTTGATGCATCTGGATACTCAAAGCCCTTGATATATGCTTTAGTGGATATGATGAAGAAAAATTGTAGCTATTCATCTTTGGAAATAGAGGTGAGAAGTCCGAGAGTATATTTTGAAAGATCAGTATTTCAGGAGGTCGATGAGTTTGATCTTGTTGATCCAGCCACTGTTTTAGCTGGTACTGTTGCCTTGTGGTTGTTATCTATCACCTCTTCTTATCAAGTAAAGAACAAACTCATCATAATGGAAGCTGGTGGACTTGAGGTCCTTTCTGACAAACTTTTGAGTTATACTTCAAATTCGCAGGTATGGTTTCATTAGCATTATGAAATTGTTTGCAATTTGCTAATGCTGCAGTCATTTGGATGGGTTTCTTCATTGGTATCCTTGATATTATGAGATTAACACTGATGACTCATAGCTTTCATGAAGGAATTACTTTTGCCTTAAGTACATTAATGAAGCATTTTAAGACAGATAATCCAATAGGAAACTGTACTTATAATGGAGCTCGGCTTGGGTAAGTAAAAGTAGCAGGAGGGGTCTTAAATTTCTGAAGAGGTGAACAGTGATAATGGCAATTCAGTTTGGCCAGTCTATGCATTCATAAGTTAGTTCAACCATATCTTATTATGAAAGGTAAAAGGATTTGTTGATTTTTTTTTTGTTGGAGTGTATAATTTACAATATTAACTTCTTTAATTTTCTTTCATAACTGAAAAATTTTAGCTCCTGTTTATTGCAATTCTTTAATTTGTGCTTCTGTGCCATGGGTTATTATACACTTTTGGCATTCAAATAGCTCATCAAATTTTGATTTCTAAGGGAATGCCTGTCTTTCATTTTCAGGCAGAATTTGGGGATACAGAGGGTATATGGATTAGTGCATTGCTTCTGGCCATCTTATTCCAAGATGCAAATGTTGTGCTGTCTCCCACAACAATGCGCATTATACCTTCACTTGTTCAATTACTGAAATCTGACGAAATAATTGATAGATATTTTGCTGCCCAGGCAATGGCTAGTCTTGTCTGCAGTGGAAGTAAGGGGATAAGTCTCACAATTGCAAATTCCGGTGCTGTTGCTGGGTTAATATCATTGATTGGTCATATAGAGTCAGACATGCCAAACCTTGTGGCTTTATCAAAAGAATTTTCTCTGCTGCAAAATCCTGGTCAAGTTACTCTGGAACAACTTTTTGGAATTGAAGATGTTAGACTAGGTTCTGTTGCACGCAAATCTATTCCTCTGTTAGTGGATCTGTTGAAACCTTTGCCTGACAGGCCACGTGCCCCTCCAATTTCTGTTCGACTGCTAAGTCATATTGCTGATGGAAGTGATTCAAATAAGTTAACCGTTGCTGAAGCTGGAGGTCTAGATGCTTTGACTAAGTATCTATCTTTGAGTCCCCAGGACTCTACAGAGGCCTCTATAGCTGAGCTATTGAGAATCCTATTTAGCAATCCTGATATTATTCGGTATGAAACATCATTGAGTTCATTAAATCAACTAATAGCAGTTCTACGTCTGGGATCAAGAGATGCTAGGTTTAGTGCTGCAAGGGCTCTTCATGAACTTTTTGATGTCGACAACATCAGAGACTGTGAATTAGCCAGGCAGGCTATTCAACCTCTTTGTGACATGCTTAACACGGCTTCAGAGAGTGAGCAAGAGGTTGCTCTTGCTGCATTGGTCAAGCTCGCTTCAAGAAATACTTCAAAGGCAGCTTTGTTCGTTGATGTGGAAGGTTATCCACTTGATAGTCTGTACAAAATATTGTCTTCTGCATCATCTTTAGAATTGAAGAGAGATGCTGCAGAGCTATGCATTATTCTATTTAGTACTGCAAAATTTAGAGAAGATTCGATTGCCTCTGAATATATACCTCCTCTTGTATCTCTATTTCGGTTGGACTCAATTTCAGCTACAGAGTCAGCAGTCTGTGCTTTAGATAAATTACTGGACAATGAAAGACTGGTAGAGCTCGCAGCAGCTTGTGATGCTGTTTTCAATAATCTACCTAGCTTCGTTTGTGGGACAAATTATCGACTTATTGAGGGTAGCATTTGCGCTATGACAAAGTTGGGAAAAGACAGGGCCCAGCGAAAAATGGATATGGTCAAAGGAGGAATTATAGATAAATGTATTGAGTTGCTTCCTGTTGCACCCATCTCCTTGTGCTCCGCAATTGCAGAACTGTTTCGCATTTTGACAAACAGTGGTGCAATTGCTAGAAGTTCAGACGCTGCAAAAATTGTGGAACCCCTTTTTATGGTTTTACTTCGTCCAGATTTCAGTTTGTGGGGACAGCATAGTGCCTTGCAAGCACTTGTAAATATACTGGAGAAACCACAGAGCCTTGCAACATTGAAACTCAGTCCCAGTGATGTCATTGAACCTCTCATTTCTTTTCTTGAATCCCCATCTCAAGCCATTCAGCAGCTGGGCACAGAACTTTTATCTCATCTTCTTGCACAAGAGCATTTTCAACAGGATATTAATACAAAAACTGCTGTTGTTCCACTAGTGCGGCTAGCAGGAATTGGAATAGTGAACCTTCAGCAGACTGCTATAAAGGCATTGGAAAAGATATCCATAAGCTGGCCAAAGGCAGTCGCCAATTGTGGTGGTATATTTGAGTTGGCAAAGATAATCAATCAAGAGGATCCTCAACCACCACTTGAACTGTGGGAAACTGCTGCTTCAGTTCTCTCAAATGTCCTGCACTTCAAAGCAGAATATTACTTTAAAGCACCTCTGGTGGTTCTTGTCAAAATGTTGCTTTCTAATGTTGAGAGCACTATCAACACTGCTCTAAATGCCCTACTTGTTCATGAAAGAACTGATGCTTCTAGTGCAGTGCAGATGGCTGAAGCTGGTGCGATAGATGCCTTGTTGGACCTGTTAAGATCCCATCAATGTGAAGAATTATCCGCAAGATTACTTGAAGCCTTATTTAACAACCTTAGAGTGCGAGAGATGAAGGTTTCCAAATATGCAATTGCACCTTTAGCACAATATCTGTTAGATCCACAAACCAGATCAGAGACCTGTAGACTTCTTGCAGCTTTGGCTCTTGGAGACCTCTCCCAGCAGGAAGGACTTGCTAGGGCTAGTGATTCTGTTTCAGCATGTCGTGCTCTTGTAAGCTTGCTTGAAGATCAGCCATCTGAAGAAATGACTATGGTAGCAATTTGTGCATTGCAGAACTTTGTCATACACAGCCGGACTAACAGGCGAGCTGTTGCTGAAGCAGGTGGTATATTAGTGGTGCAGGAACTTCTGCTGTCTTCTACTTCCGAAGTTGCTAACCAGGCTGCAACAATGATCAAATTTTTATTTTCTAACCACACCCTCCAAGAGTATGTATCAAATGAGCTCATTAGATCTTTGACAGGTAAGTTGAATGGAAGTTTTCGCCATTCCATCCTCATTTTCTCCTTGTTCAGAGATTTTTGCTATGCTTTGTTGACCATTTTATGTATCTGATTTAATATACCATTAAATCTCCAATCCTTTAGACTATAGCTTGAAAACTAAAAGTAGGGAAAATTTCAAAAAAGGGCCCCATCACTGGAAATAGTTATTAAGAGTAGCCACCAACTTCTAAACTTATCAAACTTATTTATGAAAAGGAGCAATCATCAACTTTTATACATACCAACTCATGATAATAGGTAATTTATGCATAGATAGTGGGGAAAAAAAATCCTCTTAATTGACCTAAATTCCTACTTTAGTCCTCCTAATTTAAGACCTACATACTAAAAATTTTCAATACAGTTTTCCAAGTATAAATTTATTTATTTGAATTATGACTATAGGTGGTGAACAGTAACAATTACTTCAAATTATCACACAAATCTTTAAGGTTATTACTCAGTGCAGGTCTTGGCGGTAGATTGCAACTCTTATTAATTATTTATGTGATAATTGAATTAATATTTGGTACGAATAAACGTATTGTTACATATTAATTTTACATTTGACATTGTATATTAGACAAAATTGCAGTTGTGTTGATAATATGGCTTGAATTTTTTTTTATATATATACAAGAATTCGGACAAAATTTAAGTAGAAGAGTTAAAATGGAAATTGAAATAAAATAGGACTGGAAGTCCGTTTATTCTATAGTTGATATCACCATAGCTAGCTCTAAACAATGACACAAAACTTGATTTAATGCTGGTAGCTTTTTTCATTTCTTATTCATTATTTCGAATGTAGTTTACATTAGATCTGAATATAAAGCATGTTGTTTTGGGCAGCTGCACTAGAGAGGGAGTTGTGGTCTGCAGCAACTATCAATGTACAGGTCTTGAAAACCTTAAATGTCATATTCACCAACTTCCCTAAGCTCCATGTTTCTGAAGCAGCTACGTTGTGTATCCCTCATTTGGTAAATGCACTAAAGTCTGGTTGTGAGGCTGCTCAGGAGTCTGCATTGGAGACCCTATGTTTGTTGAAACAGTCTTGGTCCACCATGCCAATAGATATTGCAAAATCTCAGGCAATGATAGCTGCCGAAGCCATTCCCATTCTGCAAACACTGATGAAGACCTGTCCACCAAGTTTCCATGATAGAGCAGATTCATTGTTGCACTGTTTGCCTGGTTGTTTGACTGTCACAGTTAATCGTGGAAACAATCTAAGGCAGGCGTTGGGAGCTATAAATGCTTTTTGCCGATTGACAATAGGCAATGGACCTGCACGACAAACTAAGGTACATTTTATATTTTTTGGGTGCCCATAACTTAGCCATTAACTAGTGGCTGCCGTCGATTGATCTTCTTATTCGGATATACTTGGAGAGTTAAAATTTGCTTTTCCCACCAATGATTGACCACCTACTAGTGTGGTGCACAACTTTTCATATTGTTGGAATCGCAAGAAAATTTCTTCAGGTTTGTTTGTACTGAGGAAGAAGAAGTGCTTGGACTTAGTGGATTCATAATGATTGGTATTATATTTGGATTTATATTTTAAATTAAGAAAAACTTCTCTGCCAAAGTTCAAGATGTTCAAAAAAGAATTATGTTGTACAACTACTAGAAGCAAACCAAAATACTGATTATACATGCAATTTCTTATCGTCAATATGTAGCTACATCTCACACTTAAGGATGCCAATGTTTTCAGGTTGTGAGCCATTCTAACTGTCCTGAATGGCAAGAAGGATTCACATGGGCCTTTGATGTACCGCCAAGGGGGCAAAAGCTTCACATTATATGCAAAAACAGGAGTACTTTTGGAAAGGTAACCAAGGTTCAATGTAGATGTTTTTAATATGTTGATCAATAGTGGACTCAATTGCTGGAGTTGTCACACTGGTGCCTGCCTGTAACTTCTTTTTCGTTGTAGTTTACTTTTATACCAGATTTGAATTATGATTTTTTTTTCTTTTTTTAGTCAACCCTGGGAAGAGTGACCATCCAAATCGACAAAGTTGTGACAGAAGGAGTATACAGTGGGATATTTAGTCTCAACCACGAAAGCACCAAGGACGAATCATCCAGATCTCTTGAAATTGAGATTATCTGGTCCAACAGGACACAAGATTAATGGTGTTTAAACAGAAACAAGGTACTTGTGGAGTAGCTGCGTTGATGATATTAGATACAGCAAGCTTGCATTAATAATAGGTGCCGAATGCCGTTCAAAGGCTGTGGGGAGAACAGCTAATGTTCTTTCATCTTTTATCATATGCAGATGCAATAGTCTACTTGTAAGTATTTGGGTCATTCGAGGTGCATTTTTGTAGTAAAAAAATTTGCATAAGAGAACCATGTAAATTTTAAAAGACGAGATAATTTGTAGGTTGAAAACGGACAACGGGTTGTTCACATACACACTTAGTAGGGAAACGTAAAAGCTATTACAGAATTTTGTTGTACAGGTCACCCCATAGGCTCAAAACATGATAGAGAACAATTAGCATTGGAAAACATCACATCAAGGTTTTTTTTTTAACTTGAAATGGTAGGACTGAAATGTCTTACTTGTAATGAGTTGTTATTTGCATGCCTAGTACAGAGTGATTGTGGGCAAATTGAATGCCATTATAGTTAGCTTGATTTGCACATTTAAATCTGGCAATGATTAAACTACTAATTTTCCATATGCAATCTTTAAAGCCATTATAGGCCTTGGCTGACGCGAGAAAAATGAAGCAGGGGCTCGGCTGCTGGTAATACCGAGGGCATGAACAAAATGATAACAAAATACACCTTGACTAACAAGATCAAGAGCTCCTAGTCCTACAAAATAACAGTTTAAGAGACTTGACTGATACCCTTAAACACTTTGAATTACAGAGTCGAGATTTTACATACTCCAAATATTCAAGACCCAAAGCTAATGTATATGGTTTAAACCAGAAAACGCAGGAAAGATAAAACCATACATTTACTACTTTGCAGCAGCAAGAAGCGCAGATCGAGCCCGGGTAAAAGAAGAAACGAGTGATCCAAGTTGTAGCTTATCATTACACCCAAAGCTTAATCGGTACCTGAAAATTTTTTAAAATGTCATAATTCAATCTGTGCAATATTTTAGGGTCATGATGAATTCAACATTTTGAATGTTGTTAAACATCATCATTTTGTCCTTGTTTATATGTTTTCCAAGCATGTGATGACACATACAATATCACAAATGTCAATTAGAAAGAAGACACATTGTGAGCAGGCATTTGCAAAACCAATCAATAAAGACAAAGATTAAATGACGTGCAAATACATACTCTATGTCAGCCAAATCATTAATCAACTGAACTCGAACATCTGATGGCATCTGAATCTTGAAAACAAACCTGATAGAATGGAATGAAATGGGATCAACTGATTGAAGTTTAAAGAAGTTAATAGCTAAAGCATTTCATTTACATTGTCACTTCTCTAACAATATCCACCAAGGCCAATCCTTTTGCTGTCTTCATCTTAGAAATTCCTAGGAAGTATGAGAAATTATTAGTAGCAATCACAATCATTGTTTGCACAACATAACATATATGAAAACAAATGGCAGTGTATGGGCAAACAGATCAGTGAATACTTTTGTAACTTTCTGCAAAGGTTTCATTCAGAAGCCAGTAACATATTTGCTCAATGTCTTTGGGCAATGGATTTCCAGTACATAGGTAAACAGCTTCTTCTGTAATTTGTTGAGAAGCCATGTATGTTGACTGCATTTATCACGAAATAAGATTTCACAATGCAAATTTGTTGTTACAAAGAAAATTGACCAACAGAAGATAGAATGTGCGTGACATCAATTTAAGAGATATAGATATTCTTTAAATGCAGTTAATCTATTCAGAAGACACTGAATAATTTCTATTAACGACCAAAAAAAAAAGAAAAGCATAATAAAAAGCTATCTTTGCATTAAAGATGCATCCATATAAAGAGAATATGAAGAATAGAGTGAAGGGCCAGGACAAGTTCCATGCATACTGACCAAGTTACAAGACTATCAGCATTCAAACTGGCAGTCCAGAAGAATTAGGTGGTGGAAGGGACCACACACGGCAAACAGATGCTTATAGATCTCATGATATAGAATACTGGACAATGATCACATAAACCATACATTTTGAAGTCTCAAGGCAAATGGCTTTCCTTTTCATCAACAGAATGAGAAACTTAAGCTCGTATTAGCATTTAAGGCTTTTGTTATGCTAGATGGACAGAAAGTCATCACGAGAACAATACTAAGACAGGACCACTAAAACATATGTGGAAAAAGAATACCAGTTTACAGCGACAAAATGATGACACGGTACATTCCACATTTAACAGAGGAACATAATCTGAACAAAAGATATTTTACATTTTTTGAATTATGAGTTATTGGCTTTGAGTCACACCAAAATACAAATGCACATACCCAATATGTGAAAAACCTAAAACGCAATTACAACACCAAAATGATTCCTTTTGTTGAAAACATGAAATTAAACAAATCTCAGAACCTGTAGTATGTTTAAAGCCTTTCTCATGTCACCATTGCTAAGCCGTACAAGTGCCTCTAAACCACTCTCAGTTACATCAAGCCTGATTCAAGGTAAAATGTTAAGGAATGAAATAAGGCAGATAGATGGTCCAAGAAGCAAAAGGATTTCTTTCAAACCATTTATGATCTCAAATTTCTGAAACCCAGAAAGATGATCAGTTATTAGAAGAAACGTATATGGCATGTACTGGGGTCTATCAACCTTGTAGAAACATAAGCAGTCTTTACAGCCCCCAATAGATGAGACTTCAAAGGAGCAATGACTTCAGAGGAAAATATTACTTACCCTTCAACCTTTATAACATATCTAAGTCGCTCAACAACATGCACAGGATCAAGAGGAGCAAACCGAAATCGAGTGCATCTAGACTGTAGGGCTGGAATAATCTTGTTCACTTGATTACAAATAAGTGCAAAGCGAGTACTCTTAGTGTATTTCTCAATTACTGCAGGGTGAAGAAACATATAAATATTGTTTATGACAAATAGTGAACTGATTTTGGGACAGACGAGAATTGACCATTCACACTTTTTACCTCTACGCAAGGCAAATTGTGCATCCTTTGTCATGGCATCTGTCTCATCTAGTAGGACCAGCTTTACAGATGACTTAGAGCTGAAAGCATCAACCCATTTAGCAATCAGTTAAAAGATATTGCCTAGAGAAAACATTTTCAAACCAAAAGGGCTGCACAGGATCTTCTTGGAAAACAAAAGTAAAACTGTAACATAATATGCTGCCACGAAAGTGTAGCAATAACAGAAAACAAAAATGCAATGTGAGTCTGTGTGTAAGTGAAAAGGTCAGTGATCAATCAGATCCAACTGTAGTCAGTTTAGAGTATGGAACTACCAATTTACATTATACAAACATTAAAATCAAACTAAAGGGAAGTACCCAAATGAGAAGCTCTGCGTACTAGCAAAGTCTTGTATCTGTTGGCGAACAACGTCAATTCCCCTATCATCGGATGCATTAAGCTCCAAAATCATGTTGTGGTACTGTGCTCCGTATAGTTTGCGTGCCACAGCAAGAATGGTGGACGTTTTACCCGTCCCAGGAGGGCCATAGAGTAAGAGATGGGGCAATCTGTTCTCACTGGTGAGCCTATCAACTATTCCCAAAAAAAAAAAGATAAAAAATTTACAAAAGACAGAGACAGACGTCAAGCACGATATACACAAGATGAAAATTTTATTACACAATAAAGATTAGTTATTTGAATATCCCCTAATTTGAAACACTTCCTGCAATTTCTATGTATAAAACTGTCCGAAATTGCATTAATAAAAATCCTACAAAAGATTGGCATTCCTACACTATACGAACTTCTGAATATGCACAAAAGCTAAACCCTAGATAGTAAGAGACAGAGAAGACTCATAACTGGTGTCGACAATGTCGCGGTGAGCGGCGACATCGGAGAGAGACTGAGGGCGATACTTCTCGACCCAGGGAGTGGGTTTAGAGTCGAAGGCTGCGACGATGCTTTTGCCCTTGTTGTTGGCTTTCAAGAAGCTGTCTTTCTTCTGGTTCTCGTCTCCATCGATAAGCATTGGAGATGGCACGTCATTCATGTTTTCTGCTTTCACCTATGGGCTCGATTCGATCGATCGCTCTGCCTCCGATATGGTAAAGGTTTCTGTACGTCTGAAATGGTGGGGGGTTTATTTCATGTTTGAGCAATATGGCGCCAACCAGACATTTTGAGGCGGGTTGGGTGCCGGATCATGGATACGGTTCGGTCCACCCTGACAGCTTTGGACCTGGTTTAATTAATTTGATTAAACCCCGAGCTTTAATTTAATTAATTAGATTGAAAAAAAAAGTGCGTTTTTAATTTTTTTTTGTCTTAGACCAGGGTATCTACCGGCGGACTTAGTGATTAATCCCTTCACTGGTTTGTAGGCACCTCACAGAATGGGACAGCTGGCTCAAAGATTTAAGGTTGCTCCATACCCAAAGTCAAGAATTGAACTCCTGACCTTTGGTTAAAGATTGATGAATCTCTGTCACTCAACCACACCCCTTGGGTTAATGCGTTTTTAATTTATTTATTATAATACAAATTTATTATGTGTATTAATTATGATATATTATATATGGCTTTCCCAAGGTACCCTCCCACACTCTTTAACTGAGACTTTGCTTGTTCTAATTCCTAAGTGTGAGAGTTCAGTAACCGTTAAGGATTTTCGATCTATTGCTCTTTGTAATGTGCTATATAAAATTCTGTCCAAGTCTCTTGCCAATAGGTTGAAACATATTCTTCATAAGCTGAT
>JANKOD010000006.1:9732213-9746468 GCA_026284645.1 Erythroxylum acuminatum | reverse complement strand
ATCTTTTCTTTAATTTTTATGTTATTAGCTTAAATTAGAAATTATTACGAGTATTACTTTTTAACTAATTTGGTCTCCGTGGGATCGATATTTTTTACTACTTGACGATAGAAATGTGCACTTGCGTTCATCACCGACAGCTACCTTCTCAAATATTGAATCATCCAAACATTGATAGATAAGAGTAAAAGCTTGTTGATTCTTCTTTTTTATTTTGGACAAAGCTTCTTTATCATTTTGAGATAAGTTTTCTTCATTTTGAGACTTCTCATAACCTTTTTCTATAACTTCTCACTCATCTTTAAAGTCAAGCAAAGCTTTCATGTGTAAACACCATTTCTTATGATTTTCCTATGTGAGATGAGAAAATTGGAAGGAAGTGAATCCTTATTTGCCATTTCTTACTTTTTTCGCAATACTCTTCAATCTCTACACTTTAAGAAACATGGCTATGATATCACTTTGTTGATAAATGAGACAATAAAGAATGAAGAATGAAAAGAAACTTTTCTCTATTTCATTTTGACTATGAATTATGGTATTTATAGAGGTGTTTATCATCCATTTAAATACAAATATAAATAATTCACTTAATTCTAAAAGAGTTTTGTGGTTAAAGAAAGACTCTTGAATTAATTCACACTATTTCCAACAAACTACCCTAAGAGTCACATTCTAGAAAAAGATGGGCAAGAAATAATCTACCTTAGTTGCTTTCCCAACAAATGGAAGAAACTACAGGTGCCTACAAGCAACTACATGTCTACATGTGCAAACAATTCATATAGGTTAAGCCTATAGGGTAAAGATCCAAGACAGCCCAACAATAAAGCCTAAGGGATTAAGTTAGTCGAACATCCAGCTTTCTCGATCACTCTGAGCTTCGCACTCCTACACCGACGGTTCAACCTTTCTTCCTCTTCAGATGGTGTTATTGGCCTCTTAGTGAGGATTGCTCCATTGGAGCCACGTATTGTCTGTCTGATCCAGGCTTCGTTAGCCTCAGTTTCATTTCTAAGTTTTCTTCGTTCTCTGCCATCTTCTTCACCCTCATTTTCATCTCTGTCATCACTCTCAACAATGTCGAGGAATGTCTTTTTCACAATCCTGTCCTCCAAACTGTGGAAGGAAATGACAGCAAGCCTTCCTCCAGGAGCAAGGCACTGAAAACAAGTGCGAAGGGACTTCTCCAATACACCAAGTTCATCATTAACAGCGATCCTTAGAGCTTGAAATACCCTTGTAGCTGTCTTTATCCAACCTTGCCTTCCTCCTGTAGAGATTAAACAAGTTTGGTTTATTCATTCAGCGTATTCCAAGCATTCATTTTCAACGAATCCTTGGCTTCTTCCAACAGAGCAATTTGTTACATTTTGGCAAACCTCAATTTAAGAAGTAATATGATACAGGTCTTATAGGAGAGCCAATCTCAAAAGCTAGCTCAAAGGTTGGAAAAGCCCATAAGCCTATATAAACTCCACATCAGCCCCTTATTTGACCAATATGAGACTCAAGTCCCATATTTTGCAATTAGACCATAACATAATATAAGAAAACAACATAACAATTAACATGAAATGAATGAACAGATAATAAGCTGACCTCTTGTTCCACCACTTGAACTCCGAATAAGATCTGCTAGTTCGCCAGTGGTATGCAACCCACCACGAAGGCGAGCCTGAACAATCTGTCTCTGAAGGAAGCGCCAGTTGCTTTCTTCTCCGTACTCCCGCAAAATCTTACCAATTTGAGAATCTGGCCAGGAATTCAGTATGTCTTCAGCTTTCAAACTTGCCTGTAATATGACTGTTCCAGTCAGTTTATGAAGACTTTTCTAACTCTGACACAAACGACAGGACATACATCCTAAGAGTTCTTCTATTAACAAGAAAAGAGAAAATGGAGGGTCCAGACAAATATTGGTGAGATGTTGATCCCTCAAATCAAAGAAACTGATAGTATGATATGCCATGAACATCAGCCAAAATACACAAGATATGAAATAAGCAGCCTTGAAAAGCCAACAACATCACCAATATGACTAATTAAGGACAAAATACGAGATGTTATGTCCATGGCATGTACGAGTTAAAGATTAACACCTCATTGCATAGATTGCCCACAAATAAATAAAAAAGGGCAGCTATACACTCAGAAGGCAAAAACAAAATGCTAAGAAAGAATGAGAAAGGAACACAAATTTTCTTCAAAATATTGTTCTCTTCCAACCAGATTCAATTTCAATGATAGTAATTTCCGCTTATGAACCGTTGCAAATCTACTTTTGAAATTGAGTTTGAAAAAGTAACCAATTCTAAGTGACATGGAATGGTTAAAAGGATAAATAATACAGATGAAGACGAAGATGTATTCTTGATCCTCAAAATGGTACATGACGGACATGAGAGATATACCCGAGGATCCATCCGCATATCAAGTGGTCCATCAGCAAGCACGCTGAATCCTCTTTCAGGATCATTCACCTGAGGAAAAGGAAAAGGCAAGAGAAAACGTTGGAGTACACATTGAAAAGGTAAGGAAAAGATTAATACATAGAGAGAGTGACACCAAACCTGAATCGATGACATGCCAAGGTCCATCAAGATGCCATCAACTCCAGCGCTCAAGAGACTGGCATCCACTTCACGGAGCACAGACTTGATATACCTAAAGTTGTTGAGGAAGGTATGCGTTTTCAACTTTGAATGAGCGGGAAAATCCAAAAAACCATTAATTTGAGCTCTAGCTTTTGAATGCGCAACTGGGTCAACGTCCATTCCAATATAATACTCTAATTCAGGATGGGACTTGATTATCTGTCATCCCAAAAATCTAAACTTTAAACTCAAATTGTGGAATATCCAAACAAGGTTTAGAAGAGGAAAGAGCGAGAGAGTACAGACGGCGGAGGAATGGCCGGCAGCGCCAAGAGTGCAATCGACGAAGGAGAGAAGCGATAAAGAAGAGAAGACGTCGACAACTTCGCGGATCATAACAGGAACATGAGTTTGATTGGAAAGAAAATCGAAGTGGTTAAAAGTGTCGACCAGGTCATAAGTCTTAACTGAACGAGTTCTCCTCTTCTCTTTGTCTCTCTTCACCAACGCCGTCTTAGGCTTGCCCTTCTGGTGGCTCCGAGCAGTAGCAATGCATCTGGCGCAGAAAGATGGGTTTAAAATGACATGACGACGCCGAAGGGGGGAGAAGGGCGACATAATTTGGTTGGCCATAGCCATAGCCAGGCTACTACTCGCGGAACAAACGCAGCCTAGGCATTTGAAAAGGCCCAGATGTGTAAGAAATCTTATCTTAGCTCAAGTCTTTAATATTTTATTTTACAAAATAAATTTCAATTATTGTTTACTAATACTAAAGTAATTCTTCCAACATTATTCTCATTGAAAGATACTTTGAATTTTGATGGTTTCCTACTAACGTAAAAATAACTTATGCAGCCGAAGAAACTTATGAGATAATTTTTGTAGGGTTCGTCAAACGATAAATAGAGGATTTACCTTGTGAATTGGAAAGAAGTATGCAAATCCGAAGAGCAAGAAAATCTTGACATTCGAAAAATTCACAAAACTAACGATGCCTTCTTAGCGAAATTAGGTTGGCTCTGATTTCCAAGCTCCAGGCATTATGGGTTCAAGTCCTCTCTGTGAAATATAATTTTGATGCCAGCAATCTCCCCACTTCCTTAAACGCCAATGGTGGTTCAATGATCAGGAAAAGCTTACAAGCAATTTGGCACATAGTTTTACAAGGAAGGAAATGGATGATCGGCAATGGCCACACAACTCGCTTCTGGCTCGACCCTTGGATTGCGGGAGTAGGACTCTTGATTACCTATGTTACATCCCAATCCCTGATTCCACTCTCAACCTTAGCGTCCATCAATTTGTAGACATTGACAGTAATTAGTATTGGGAAGCAATTCAATCTTATCTTCCGATGTCGATTTGCCGATTAATAACAGGCACGTTTCCCCCGATATCCTACCCAGGGCAGGATAAATTGGTTTGGGGACCTTCCAACACCTGAGAATTCTCCGTAGCTTCCACTTATTCTATGCTTATGGGCGATGAGGATGCCCTGCCTCAAGAGGTTTGGAAGGAAATACGGCAATAGAAGGGCCCCCAACGCATTCGTTCCTTTCTCTGACTCTTTGCCCACAATTGGTTATTCACTAACCAACACCGAATCCGCAAGCACTTCACTACGGATGGCTCTTGTTACCATTGTCGTCTAGATGAATCCTTGTTATACGTTGTACGAGATTGCGTCAAAGTCCACCAAGTATGGAACATATTCCCCTCACACATAGTCTCTATTGAATTTTTCCCTATGCCGATTTGGGAGTGGCTTAGTAAAAATCTCCAACACCATCGACGAGTTTTAGGGCATGATTGGGCGATCCTTTTTGGCACTAATTGTTGCTTCCTTTGGACATGGAAAAATATAACCCTCTTTGATGAACATTTTACTTGGCCTTCCTCACCAAATTATCTCATTTTGTCTTATGCAGATCTGATACACAAAGCAGCCGAATGGCACAATCGAGCTAATTCCAGTCCTCGCCCTCGACAAGAGCAACTTATTGGATGACGCAAACCACCTATTGGATGGGTCAAACTAAACACAGATGGAGCTAGCAAACAATCCTCGTCCTCAGCCACAACGGGTAAACTTATCAACGATAGTGCAGGCAGTTGGCTTGGTAGTTTCTCACAAAATCTTGGATGGTGCCCACCAGTGTACGCGAAACTCTGGGCAGTTTTTACCGGGCTTACGTTGGCGTGAAATCTGGGTTACCACCAGATCGAACTTTAAGTGGACTCCACCACAGTATTTACTATTCTATCCTCTACAGACAACCACGCAAAGGCTCTCAATCCCATAATCATGGGGATCATTGAGCTGTTCACTCGAAATTGGACTGTTGTTTATCGACGTATATATCGAGAGAGCAATAGATGCGCCGATTGGTTAGGCAACTACGCAGGCCATTTTGATATTGGGGTCACTTATTTTGATACTCCACTCATTAAGTATCACTCCCTCTTTATCGAGGATATGTCGGGAATAGTTTTCCCTAGGCTGGTTATGTAATATATTTCGGTAGCCTTCCTTAAAAAAAAAAACAACATATTTCATTTTTTACCTGACCTTTACCAACCTGCTAACTATGTCTGCTTATTAGCGATGCTGCGCTGGGGCACGTCTATTGGTCAACTGTGTCAAATATATAAACATCACTTTTGACCAGATTCTCTACTCATCAATTCAACTTCAACAACTCCCTTTAATCCTCCTTTTTCTCTCTTTCATACTTTCTCCGTTCTTCGTTCCCTGTCGTGGATCAATGGAGGAGGAGCAGCAGCAACAATCGCTGACGTCGAAGCCACTGCCGTCTTCTCCCTCATCGCTTGTTAGGAAAATAGGGCCTAGCGCCTCCTTCGGCAAGCACCGGCTTGCTGCTGCCCTCTCCCAACTTCAAACCCAAATCAATCTCTTTCAGGTAGGTCTGTTATTATTTATTTATCATAATGATCCCTTCTGATATATAATGCTTTGTATGCTATGCTAGGAGGAACTGGATCAGCTTGAGACCTTAGGCCAATCCTCAGTTGCCTGCAAAGGGTAAGTTACATTCCCATGCCTTTATGCTAGGTATAACCATCCAAATAATCGCATGATTTGCATCGCAGACTCTTATCCAGTGTTGACTCTGCTGCGGATCCGCTGCTTCCATTGTAAGATTGAGTTAGTGTGTATTCCTCCCTAGTTAGGTTAGATTTTGCCTGATCATCCGTTAACAAAAATGCAGGACCAAAGGCCCAGTTGACGACAGTTGGGACAGGTGGTTCAGAGGAACAAACAACTCGCGGAAACGCTGGATTTGAATATTCTTGGCAATACACAAGTACAATACAATCCTCCAACATCTCCAGAACCAGACAACATCATCTGCAGGGCAGAATCTGAAATCTCGATTGTTTGTTTTAAGTGTAAAACCAGACAACATCAACTGCAGGGCAGAATCTGAAATCTCGATTGTTTGTTTTAAGTGTAACATTTTGCAATTCCAACTAAATCAACCATTACATTTACAACGCTGTCCATAAGCTGAGCTGCTAATGGAAACTGTTAATTGAGGTTTAACTTAAGATATCAACAACTTTTACTTTCCAGCTGTCTCATTGTTCCAAGAATTAAGTATCCAACTCAAATAATTTACACTTCCTTGCATTGTTGTTTTCATCAATTATCCAAAAGAAAGAACACTTGAGGATCAGGCATAATAAAAAGGCAGGGCGATACAATTACCCCATGGACACTCCCAACTCCCATCTACTCAAGATACAGCGTTTGGCGTAACTAAAGGGATCTTTTCAGTCCCAATTGCTGGCAACAATTTCCAAGAGGGGAAAATTGTGTTCCCAGTACAAAATGTTACAACTGTCTCTGACATTGTACAATCGAATCAACCAGCATTTACAAATGCAAGCCAAAATCCACCAGTTTGAGCCAATGGTTCTGCACAACAAGATTTCAGTAAGGAAAGAATTACTCACAAGGAAACTACTATATTGCAGAAACAACTAGACAGGTTGGTATTTATGGGTGTGAACTTGCAGCTAGAGATCTAAAGATTCTTAAGTACAATAGTAACAGCACTATACCAGTACCATCAATACACACAAAAGCCTACTTATAGCAGATGGTTGTTTACAAGAATAAAAAAGAAAAGCCTTGGAACAAGAATATAGGTCATACCTCTACTATGCAGGTTGAAGATTAAGGAATTTTCCAAATTCGATATCTACAAGATCTTAAGCCAGTATGGACAAAAATATACAAACTAGACAACTTAAGACGAGATATTTGAAGTCAAAAGTGTTCCCCTAAACCCTTCCTCAGCATGCTGTTCATCCATCTTCTGGTCTGCAAGCTCATCTGATGAAATATTAACATGGAGGTAATTAGTGAACGTAATTGCTGCTTCTGTAGTGAGAAATTCCCAAGTTAAGAATACCCAAAATAACTTGCCCCGTACAATAAACGAAGACATATAGTACATGGTGAAGCTGAATGTTCTAAATGCCTATCAACTGCACAATTGGAAAGACATGCACACAGAAACTGTGAAGAATCAGATGAAGAGAATTCAGGATCAAAACTCTTGCAGTTTCCATATTGGATCCCTGTCAATTACTCATAAATTTAGTCCATACAAATATATAGCTTATAAGCATAAGCATATATCATAATGTCCCATCTACAATTCTGAACAACCAAAACTTATCCCAAGAAGTCAATGACTTCGTAACTAAAGAAAAGAAAAGTAGGAATATTGCTTTACTTTATTCAAAGTTTCACCATCGATTTACCCCAATCCCTTCTACAATTATTATTATGCCATTGTTTGAAGCAAATCTCAGTAATATTTTTTAACTTAAATTGTACATCCACAGCAGCTCTTTTGTAAACACCCATTGCATATGATGATTAGCAATAGTTTCAGTAGCTTACCAGCAATATCTCGATGCTCATGGATCTCCGAGTCTTGCACCCAGAGTTTATCTCCAGGAAATATATTTAAGTCAGCAAGAGTAGCACATTCCTGATCAATTATTCTAGAACCTTTGCGGAGTATCTGGTTCTCTTTGACTACCTGCATGAATTTGAGTATTGCAATATCAAAAAAATTTGATCAAATTCGAAAATTTTAACAGTGTGACATTTAGTTCAAACAAATAGAAAAGAATGAAACTAGACAGAATTTTGCATCCATATGGAGCAGTTACCAATGTAAATATTTTACAAGTTATGTTTTCATCTTTTAATACGTAAACCATGTTGCATCCTTCTTTAGATTCAGTATCAAAGAAATTGATCTATCCTAAAACCCAATACGTCAATTCTCCTGGAACGTATTTCCATCTTCAAGATCAAATCTAGAAGAAACCATGATATCTGACTAGTCAAACAAATCAACAATAAAAGACAAGAATTGGAGCGTTACGATGGAAATTCATAGGTAGACATCAAAACCTAACTACCTAGTAAGAAAACATGGAAGCATACAAATTCTACCAAGCCTGTCAGATTCCCTTTAGTTCATGGGTTGATTCACTAGGTTTTATTCCACCTTTAGAGTCCCACAAAATTTGGAGAAAAATTAACCTATCTCTAAGCTTGAAACCTGTCATCAAGAGGGTTAAATTAGCAGAATTTTAATTGTAGCGCGAACAGTAAATTGTGCCAAAATAGAAATTGCATATAAAGAATGTAATCTTTTCCATTATTAGCCTATCAAGATATAAGATTAAATAAACCCTCAAATTTATTTTCAAGTAAAAAATTAAATTAAAAAAAACACTGTAAGTGAACAATAAATGAGTAGTTTTTCCATTCTTGAATCCGCTCTTTGCAACTTACCCCAAGTGACTCCCATATCATCATTTTCAATTGGTATATTGATGTGGAACCAGAAACTTTTAAATTTACTGCATTCCCATAATTGGTCCTTCGAGAGCGCTTAGAGGCCCTTCGATCTGGTTCACAAGTTGTTTCAGATGCTTCCAGAATCGATCTTGGAGCTTCTTTACCACGAACCAGAGAGACATGAATATCCTCATTGTAGTAGTTAAGCTTTTGCATCAACTCACAACTTTCTCTTTCACCGATGCAGTCAGCACAGATCTAGCAGAATGATTCACATCATGTAAGAATAGTATAAATTTAAAATAAAAAAGATATATCTCAATTACTGCTATCCTAATTAAACATATATCAGCATTGAAAGCTTGAATAAGGTAAATTTCCATTACCTCCGGAAAAGTCTTAATGACAGGGCTTTTTGTCTCGTGCCCATTATTTACTTCATCTTGAGGACTAACGTTCTCATCAGACACTGGATTACCTTCATAGGATCCGGCCAAATTATTTTCCAAAACATTACCTGTCTCAATTATTGCAGATATGCCTTTCTCCTTGTTACCACCCCACTCGTCACAGAAGCTGTTCCAGTCATTCTCTGTGATGATTGCTAACCTATCTGTCTACAATACAAAGGAGGACGGTACAAAGAAAAGAAAAGTGTTGTATTAGACAACTTAGAACAGTTACTGCAATTCTATTAACAGCATCAAACACAAACTAATTTCCTTGAAGTAAGAGGAGGCTTAAAGGAACTTTAATGAAGCAACTTTTTTGCCACAAATACCAGTCACATGAACAAATGGCCCTTCAGGACTCTTTACAGTCATATGCGTTACGAAGTATTAAATAGGAATTAAAAGAAGGTATCTCCTATAAGCAAGTTTGGGCATATTGATTGAAAGGAGATCTCTGGAGAACTATTCCATCCTACTTCTAGGAGCCTCAGTTCTACTGAGGCTCATTCAGGAGAAACAAAAATTGCATGCAGACACATGCAATATATCCATGTGATGTAGAACGGCCAACACTTTGATGAAAACATGTATAAGCTGTAAATTTGATCTGCTGCACTTTAAATAGATGGTTGCTAGAATTCAGGGTTGAGAAATGAAAAAAAAAAGATAAGTTTAGGAATTACTCCTAGTGTTTGTAACAAGAACTAGGAATCACTCCAACGAAAGTACTAGTATCATACCAATAAGTTCCTAGAAACCACTCATCGGCTTTACAAATCAATCCTAAAAGAAAGCATCACATTTTCCAAAGCCGAACTTGCGCAAAACTTTCTTATTTCCCTCCATAAACCAGAAATATATAAAAGTATTAATTGACATCAAAGTAGGCTGAAATTTAGATTGTGTTAGGATTCCTTATTAGATTTGAAGTAGTATATGTTATTCTATTTTAGATATGTCATCCTAGTTGTATAGGACTTACAGAATTTCTGTCGTAATAGGATTTAAATTAAGATCCTTTTCCAATATGTGTATTCAACTCTTCATCAAGAATAAGCAATCTGGAATTTTTTTACAAACTTGAGTTTTCAACTAGAAGGTATGATGCTTTCTTCCAAGAGTGACTCTTAAATCTTAGGAGTGATTCCTAGTTTCCTACCTTTCATTCTTTGTGTTCACCACAAAATTCCAGCAACCAAAATCCCAACTTCCAGTATATAGTCAAAATTTCCAGTAATCAAATCTTAAAATTCCAGCTATACAAAATCTAAAATTTCAGCATTCCAAGGAAAATCCAACCTTGAAACTTGATATTCCAACAACCTAATATCAGTCATATTTCCTAATTTTGTTATTTTTAGCTACTAGTTAATAATACTTCTATTTGTCCTACACCAATACTAATCCAGCTCCTATTAAGGAGACCGACAAACACATAAAATAGAATACAACTGACTATTAAATAAAACAACCCCAAAATCACTATGGAAATTAACAAAGACACATAACTACTACCCATAAATACGTAAACTAATCTCATTCTCCATCACCAAATGTATTAACTCAGTAATAATACTCACCAGAGAATTCTTCTGGAAAAGCATGCCACGCTTGTAAACCAGATCTGGAGGCCTCTCTAGGAGCTGTAGATGCTGATCCAAGAAACAAAATAAGCAACAAAAGAACAGAAAATTTAAAATCTGTTACTAGGATCAAGAAATGGTGAAAACAATAATTAAAAAACAGAATAAACACCCAGAAAAAGTATTATATCCTGATTAGGATGATTCTAGGATAAATCTAGAGGCATGAGTCCTTTGCCTTGTACTTGTTACAAATTTCATCAAACCTTCACAAAAAGCCTACTTTCAAAAGAGATTATCGACAAATATCACATGAAACTTTGAGAATGAATATCAAACCCACCTATTCTACACTCAAACAACTTGCTGCCTTTCGGTCAAAAAATAAATAAAAAAGAGTTTTCAGAATTATTACGATTGTGGTGGAAGAACGTTCCAGAAGTTGCAATTCACCTTTTCACATTTCAGTGAGTCAATTATCATATCTAGTGTTTCAGGTTGCAATGATGAAGAAACATTCTTGCCACTGGCATTTACGTAATTTCTCCATATCGTGAGCCATGAAGAAGGAACCAAGTAATACTTGCAGTCCAAAGATAAGGGAATGTTTTTCCCTGTAGCCAATTTTTCATGATTCTGCCGATGTTTTAGCTTTACTGCTCTGCAATGTGAAGAAAGGAATAAAAAACTTTTTTCCTCTAGATAAGTAAAGATTCAATATCTTAATAGGTTCTGCAACTTCTAACAAAAATGCAAATGACCTTAAAGAATCCTCTAATGATGCAACTTCAGAAAGTTCATCGCTGCATTGGGGACACTGCTCAAAATCTGAACGAAAAGTTGTACAACCCAAAGGTTCATCAGGCTTCACAGCAATGGCATCCTCATAAAAGAAGAGCCAGAGGTTTTCAGGAACAAGCACTCGCTTTGCACCAGGTGCTTGCTCAGGCAGCAGCTGCCCATGAGGACACCTAATTGAAGCTGTTGGTCCAGCGTCAGCTTCACTTGGAGCGTCAATGCTTTTTCTTCTAACCCACTGTTGTAACCTACAATAAGAACCTAGTGTAATTAGCCTCCCACAAAAAACAAAAAAGTTCCTTCAGATACAAAGGAATGTCCAAACACAAATTATTTCACAACTTAAGGCCTTAAATATATTCTCAAACAAAAGCAACTCAAGAGATACGTATGCAAGATGGATATTGGATAAAAGATAGAAGCATAACGGAAGCCTGTGAGCTCAAAACAAATCACAGAGAACAACACCATTAAAAGCAGTTCATCTAAAACAATATGTTCTTCTCATGATCACTTAATTCCAAGCAAAGCTTAAAATTAGAATTTTTAATACGGGTAGAGTGTAGAGCCCATTAACAAAAATTGGTTGACCAAAATGACTAGAACTAGTCCCCTTTAACATTTTCATGTTTAGTCAATATAAGATACTCTAACACTCCCCCTCAAGTGACAACTGGCAAGTGCAATTGGGACTGGACATCTAGTTATCACTTGAAATAAACGCAACGGTAACCGGACCGAGTCGTTGGGACTGGACATCCAGACGAACAACCAGGAAATTAATCATCTGGACCAAAGGCAGAGGAGGATGGTTTCATTTGGGACGATAAGAGTGTGGCATGTCGAGTCAGGGGAAAATTCTGCTACTAGCTCGTTAGGCAACGCTCCACTAGGATCGATCCCAGAAACGCCAAACACCATTATCGGCAAAAGAAACTTGTCCTCTTCTCAGAACAACATTGACACGCAACATTCGGTGGTAACCAACCATCGACTGAATGGGAACAACTATTTACGATGGTCCCGCAACATGCTTATGTTCATAAGAGGGAGAGGGAAGGAGAAATATCTGACAACCGTATGAGGCATGGATGACCAAAAACAACCAGGTAATGAGCTGGTTGGTTAATTCCATGAGTCTCAAAGTTGGTGAGCAGTTTGTCCTTGCAACCTCTACAAAAGAGATATGGGAGAATGCCAAAATGACGTATGCCACTAAAGAAAATACTGCTGCTCTATTTCAGATCAAAGGAATTATGAGGGGAACTAAGCAAAGTGAGAAATCAGTCACTTGTTATTACACCACGTTGGAAAAATTGTGGCAACAATTAGACCTATATGACCCACACCAATGGGCTTGCAGGGAACATATGGCGTGCTACAACAAAATTGTAGAAAGAGAACGAGTGTATGAATTTCTTTTGGGACTAAACTCTAATTATGAGGAGGTTCGTGGAAGAATCATGGCAACCTGACCACTACCAACCATTATGGAGGCAGTCAATTTGGTGAAATGTGAAAAGAGTAGAAAGCTGCTGATGCAAGACACTCCAAGCAATAAAAATTCCTCTGAATTTTCAGTCATGGCTATCAAAGGAACAAATGGGCCAGAATCTAAGAGAAAACAGGGTAAGTCTTGGTGTGACCATTGTCAAAAAGGTGGACATACCAAGGACACATACTGGAAGATTCACGGGAAACCTCCAAATCAGAAAAACAGATCAAAGGCTGAGAACAAAAGCTACATAGCTACTGGTGGTGCCAAGACCGAGAGAGATAACATACCAATGAGCAAAGAAGAAGTTGAATTGCTAAGGAAAAATCTTAGCAAGTATGATTTGAAGGCTGAAATGGTTGTATACACAAGTAACATGGTCCAATCAAGTAATACTTGCACTGCTTTAGGGGTTCAAACCCCAAATTGTGGTCTTTGCATTGTTGATTCAAGGGCTAATGATCATATGACTTGTGATAAGTCATTGCTTGTTGATTTACAGCCTTGTCCTGTTCATAGTATTGTTAAGGTAGCTAATGGATAGATTCTAAAAGTTCAGGGGATTGGGACTATTATAATTGCTGATAAATTAATCTTAAGTGGTGTTCTTTATGTGCCTGGCTTGGACTGTAATCTGTTATCTGTGAAAAGGATTACTAAAGAACATAATTGCATAACTAATTTTGGAGCTGATGGTTGTGTTTTCCAGGATTTGGAGTCAGGGAAGGGGATTGGCAGTGTTAGGGAGTTTGATGGATTATATTACATTTGCAACTCAAGAAGGAATAAAGCTCATGCTATTTTATCTTCCAATGAAGAAATTGCACTTAGGCACTATAGGTTAGGCCACCCTAGTTTATCTTACATGATGCAATTATATCCAAAACTTTTTCACTATAAAGGAAATTTCTTTCCAATATGAATTCTATCAACTCTCTAAACACACCGGAAATTCTTATACACCCCGAGCCTATGAACCCATTAAACCTTTTTCCATCATTCATAGTGATGTTTGGGGGCCATCAAGGGTCAAAACCAAAAACAATGTTAAATGGTTTGTAACCTTTATTGATGATCATACAAGATTGACTTGGGTATATCTTCTGAAAGAAAAAGCAGAAGTTTTTCAAGTATTTAAGGAATTTTATTCCTTTCTACTAAACCAATATCACACAAAAATCCAGATTTTACAAAGTGATAATGGTAAAGAATATCTAAGTCAATCCTTGCGTTAATTTTTAACCAGCAATGGTATTATACATCAGACCTCATATGCTAATACACCACATCAAAATGGTGTTTCAAAAAGGAAAAATAGACACTTACTTGAGGTTGCTAGATCTATTGTGCTCACAACAAATGTTCCAAATCTTTTTTGGGGAGATGCTATTCTCACTTCCTGCTTATTTAATAAATAGAATGCCATCAAAAGTTTTGGGGTTTCATACACCTTTACAAAAATTGCTTGAGATTTAT
>JANKOD010000006.1:9719993-9732113 GCA_026284645.1 Erythroxylum acuminatum | reverse complement strand
AAAAGTTTTGGGGTTTCATACACCTTTACAAAAATTGCTTGAGATTTATCCCTCGGTTCCCTTTGTTAATACTCTACCTCAAAAGATTTTTGCTTGTGTTGCCTTTGTGCATAATTACCATTGTGGCAAACTTGAGCCTAGGGCCCGTAAGTATATTTTCTTGGGTTATTCTTCTACTCAGAAAGGTTACAAGTGTTTCTCTCCTACTCTAAAGCATTATTTTGTTACTTTGGATGTGATCTTTGAAACGCAAGCCTATTATCCAAAAATACCCATTCAGGGGGAGAGAAGTGAGAGTGAATGGTTCTTTTTGGAAAGTGATGGCTCACAGGACACACTACACAAAGAAATTCTGCCTTTTGCACCTAGCCACGACTCAACCAGACGTATAAAAGACTGATTCTCCTAAAAACACCTCTGTTTTGCCTACTCCTGACCAAACTAGACCTGATTCTTATGAAACCATCTCTGAAACACAATTTTGATAACATCAGACCTGAGATACCAGATCTTGACACCACCATTCCCATTGAAGCTACTAATATAGCCGGTTCCAGTCACAAATCTGACCAGAATTGCACAAAAAGCAATGAATGTGATAAAGAGAAGGATATTGAAATTAGGGTGGACAAATAGGAAGACAAAAATCCTAAGGTGCAACTACAATTTTACTCAAGGAGGAAAGGCAAACAGTAGGCACGAAGTGAGGCAGAACCAGAAAAATCCATCACACTTCCCGAGCAAGGCCATGAATCAGAACCCACTGCAAATTTTGAGGAGTTAGGATGGCCAATAGCTCTATGGAAGGGAGTAAGATCTTGTACAAAGCACCCAATCGGCAATTTTGTTTCTTATAATAGGTTATCACCACATTTTAAGGCTTTTTGACTCAGTTACTGAAAAATTACCTGAAAATTTCCAAAAAGCAGTGAAGGATCCTAAGTGGAGAGAAGCTATAGATGATGAGCTGAATGCACTCAAGAAGAACCAGACCTAGGTAGTAACAGATTTACCACAGGGCAAAACAGAGGTTGGCTGTAAATGGGTGTTCACCATCAAATATAATCCTAATGGAAGTATTAACCGGTACAAAGTAATACTGGTAGCTAGAGGTTTCACACAGACACATGGGATTAACTACCAGGAGACTTTTGCGCCTATAGCCAAACTCAATACTATTAAGATTCTATTATCACTAGCTGCAAATCTTAATTGGCCATTTGTTAGTGATTTTAGAAATATTATATCAGTTAGATGTAAAAAATGCCTTCCTCAATGGTGATCTTGAAGAAGAGGTATACATGAAAATACCTTTAGGACTAGAAGAAGTTACACATCCTCACAGGGTATGCAAGCTCAGAAAATCACTCTACAGCTTGAAACAATCACCTCGAGACTGGTTTGATAGATTTGCAAAGGCAATGAAGAAACTTGCTACTACTAATGTCAAACTGATCACAACTTGTTTGTTCGACAGCTAACTAGTGGTAAAATGATATTCTTATAGTTTATGTTGATGATATTGTTATTATATGTGATGATTGGGAAGGCATAAAGGAGTTAAAAGGTGCTTTGGCTCGAGAATTCGAAGTTAAGGATATGGGCTATTTTATATACTTTTTGGGGACAGAGATAGCTAGATCTAGTAAGGGCATTTCAGTGTCCCAAAGGAAGTATACACTTGACCTTTTATAGGAAACTGGGATGATGGGGTCAAAGCCTATTGAGACACCCATGGAATCAACTAATAAATTAAATCTTAAAGAAGAAGGCACACTAGTAGATACAGGGAGATATCAAAGATTAGTTGGAAAACTGATCTATTTGTCTCACACTCAACCAGACATTAGTTTTCCCGTGAGTGTGGTTAGTTTATGAGCAACCCTCAACAGGAACATATGGATGCAATACTCAGAATCTTGAAGTATTTGAAAATGACTCCTAGAAAAGGATTATTCTTCAAGAAAAGTGAGACAAGGAGTATTGAAGTATTCACAGATGCTGATTCGGCTGGATCATTGACTGATAGGAGGTCTACAACAAGTTATTGTACCTTTGTGTGGGATAACTTGGTAACTTGGAGAAGTAAAAAACAACCATTGGTTGCCAGAAGCAGTGCAGAGGCTAAGTATAGAGCGGAATTTGTAAAAGAATATGGCTTAAGAGACTCTTGGCAGAACTTCAGATCAAAGTGGAGCCTCAGATAAGGGTGTGGTGTGACAACCTAGGAACTATTGGGATTGCAAAGAATCCTATCTATCATGATAAAACTAAACATGTGGAGATAGATCGTCATTTCATAAAGGAGAAAGTAGATTCTGGTTTGATTGATCTAGCTCACATTCCCACTAGCAAACAAGTTGAGACGTTTTCACAAAAGCACTTACTAGAGTCAGATTTGAAGAGATAAGCAAGCTGGGAATGATCAACATCTATTCACCAGTTTGAGGGGGAGTGTTGGAAGAATATTTTCAGTTTTATTACTTTATTTGTTTCCTTGTTTGCTCAATAGTTTATTTCCTAAAAATATCATTTATCGTTTCAATTTTTGGTCCCTACTTCCATGGAATCTTATTTACTTCTTTCTAGGCAATAATCAAGAGATTGAATAGCAGAACTATTGCTTATCTTCCCTATATGTATTTCTATCATTTATGAGAAATAATATACAGAAATTATCCCTATATGTATTCGTTCTCGGTTGTCCTTCTAGATGTCCAATCCCAGCGGCCCGGTCCGGTTACTGTTGTGTTTATTTTAAGTGACAACTAGAGAATTTTTAATATGGGTAGAGTATAGAGCCTATTAACAATAATTGGGCTTGGGTCAGTCATTGTCAAAATGACTAAAACTAGTCTCCTTTAACACTGTCATGTTTAATCAATATGAGATACTCTTAACACTTATAAACCATCTATAACAACCAAGAAAGTAATACGGGAGAAATCATGAAAGGAGAAGGGTTTGCATTCATACCATGTCTTAGATACATAGTATGATCCATCTAAACAGTTACCCAAAAGCACATCACTTGCAAGATCTCTCATCAAATTTCTCCGATCCCGATAGCTATCGGCACAGACCACATATTTTGCACGATCAATGAGGCAAGCCATACAGCAGTCATCATTGCTCAGTATTGGCCCTCCATTATGCTGAAAATTATTACCAATATTTGACACAAGATATTAAAAAATTATAGCAAAGCAGCACAATTGAAATTCTTGGGGCTTTCAATGACAGGGGCAAAAAGAAACTACAATTAGAAAAACATTATCCTATTAGGGGAATAGGGAGAATGACGACAAGAGAAGGAAGATGATGAACAAACAACTGAACTAAAAAAGGTAAAACAAAATACTATAAGTGGATTCTTTAACAATGTCACTCAATGAAACAACTGTTGCACTAATGATCTCGCAATAGTCATACTAGAATGTACTAGATGCCTTTAACAATTGGGACCATGAACCCTAAGCAAGTGAGACAAGTTAGCCATGAAGATACCTTGGATATCAACTTTGTCCAGGCTTCAGCAGACAAACGCTTCATAAACCCGACCTTCGATATGGGAACTTTTCCATGAATGCATTGAATAGGAGAATTGTCTAGAATACTGCATCAAATTAAATAAACTAAATGTAGCTTTGGAAGCTATTCACTGGCCGTAAACTAGTAAAGCAAAAATGCAAGTAACAGCTGCAGACTAAGATCAAAATGAAAAGGATCTACAAATGTTGACTCCATATGTGTTTTAGCAAAATGAAGCAGAATATTGAAACAATTCATAGACAAGCCAGGCCATATAATTGATTTCATACACATATGACTGCTTCGTATAAAATTTATCTTACGGCGGGGTAATGTTGTCAGCCCACTCACGAAGCCAGTCCGTAGAAACCCAATAAAATGGTTCCTCATCCATTCGAACTGGAGCTTCTGAAAGAATTGATCGCACTTCTTGTTTCCGCTCTATAATCTGATTCATCTGACTCTCCTTCTTCAATTTGTACTCTTCACAAGCACTAATATATGATGCATTCAACTCTTTTATGTCCCCAAATATATGTGGTGGGAGAGAAATGCCATTACTTGAACAGCCATCACGCCCTTCAACACTGTCTACAGCACCAACAATATGCCTATTCTCATCATTCTTCCTATTACACCTAAGATTATACATTAACATGTATGCATCAATAGATGAAAATCGAGCTCCATATCCACCAACACTCGACTCTGAAGGCAGAGGTTGAACACAATTGGCATTTGCTCCTTCTGCACCAGTTTGTAATGGACTAGTCTCGCTTGGCACATCTTTAGCAGAAGAATCTTCTCCAAATGGGTGATAACCTAAATTTGAGACATGCTCATCATCAAATTCCCACCACTGCCCTGTATTCTCATCCTTAATATGAGCAATGTAATGGCCACTGTTTACAGCAGTTCCCTTGTGAATTAACACAGCTGACAAGTCATATATCCAGTCTGTCTGTGATGGTTCAGATAGCCTGCGCCCAATGTCCAGTTCTCCAGGGAAACAAAAGGAGGACGTGATTTTCTTCTTTGTTGTAGTCTACTGACAGATGAACAAACAAACATATCCTTAAAAATTTGACCACCAATTGCAGAAATATTTTTGCATTATATCTAGTATAACTGTTGGACTAGAAAAGAATTAGTTTTGGCATCTAAATCCAGAAAAAATAAAACAATAAAATTGCTCTCAAGCATGGAAACACATTTTAGCACAAAACCTAGTTATTTGCATTTAAATAGCTTATCCACAGGAAGAAATAATGTATGCTTTTGCAAGAACTTGCCAATCAGAAAAACTAAACACAGCGGTCAACCATCATTATCTTCTCCAGCATACCCAATAATTTAACATAAGACTAAAGCACTTTGTATCCAATCACAGAAAATGAAACAAATAGCTGAACTGATCACTATAGACACTCCCTACATTCCTATGCTTCACTAATAAATAAGTTTGATAATTAAACAGCTCCAATCAAGTGCAAGAGAACAGGCATGCAAAAAACAGTTTTGCTATAACAAACAGAAGATATGCCCCCTAAGCACAAGATAATATACCTTTGGAAGGAAAACACAACGCTTCAGCTGAAAAGTAAGGACGACAGGTAGAGTTCGGAGCTTGATACTGCGATTAGCATCAACTCTGGTTTTACAAGATTCACAGAAATATTGATTCTCTCCATGAAGTTCTTCCACACTAAAGTAATCATCCAAACTCTCTTCTAACGTTTTGAAGCCTTTGACATTCAATTCCAATTCATAGAAGTCTTCCATCTTTGAAGACGCTTCAGAATCTCTTCCACATTTTGAACAGCTGCATGCACAACATAAACTAAATGGTCAAATAAGACTTTCACTACATTATAAACAATAGAGACAAAGAAACAAATGAAAATACTTACCGACTATAAGTAATCAGTTACATACAATATCCAAAGTTACACTGGTGAACTATGCAACAAATGAATAAGTGAATGTGCAGCAAACTAACACAAAGTAACAGCAGTGTGGGGAGTTCTTAAGCCTACAACAAACCATGAGCAGTTTCAAATTGCGGAGATGAAAATTTACAGAAAAAAGAAGCAAATTTTTACAGAGAGAAAGTTTGTTCACTGAATAGACAAGCATATTTATTCAGTAGCTGAAATAAAAATTCTGTCAGCAAATAGCAATAATATAAAGAGAGAATTTGCGTAAATTTACAGAAAGAAATTTAGGTAACTAAACAGACATGTTCGAATCCATAAATGGTTGATACACCTAAGTAACATGAAACTACAAGATTAGCAGCTTGAAAAGCTGGTTTATGAAACATAGTTACAATTGTTTGCCCCTGTCCAATTATTATATGTAGTAGATACATTTCATGCTCAAAATTTAATCACAGTCCAATTATGTGCTTCCCCATTCACTGAGAAGGAACACTGACCTAATTACTGCATCAATAAAAAGTAACAAACAATACTAGGAGGGGAGTGCAGAGTATAAAAAAAAAAAAAAGCATAGGAGACAACAACAATCCAATGCAAAATAATGAAAACACAAAATCAGAGGTCAGCCTTCATCTTACGTAGTTACATGCGATACGTTCCCACGGAAAAGATCCTGAACAATTCTTCTAGCTTTTGGTATGGTAGAATGGCTCAAACAGTGTTCAAGCAATGAAAGAAGTAAGGTTAGGAACTCGTGACTATCCTGCTGAACACCATTATCTAACTCAAGTGTTTTTATAAATGGAGCTGAATCAATAAAAGCCAATTTACTAGCGTGCAACTGTGCAAACAGTCGTGCAAGCTGATCCAAAACAGGTTGTTGCTTTAAGACACCAGGTTCAACAGAAAAAACACCTTCTCGGAATGATCTATTCATGTATAGAAATTGGAGTATACTGTTAGCATAACAAGTTGCTCCAAGGTTTGTGAGGCCTGCAGGTGAGTCATCAGAAGCTCGAAGGTCCTTCGATGGGTCTGGACCAAATGACTGTAGAATATCTGACATTTTCTGCCATAATCCAGATTTACGACTCCCATTGGGTGGTGGTACCAGCCCACAAAAACAGTTGGGATTATCTTTAGTATTCACACGGCAACCTTGACAAACAGGTTTTGAGATCATGTATAGCTGATTTATATCATCTTTAGTTATTTCACCGGATGCATGAATTTTCCTATAGAAAGGTCAATCCAAAAGAAAAAGAATTAGGAAAGAAGAAGTAACATCTCATGCAACCAAATACGCCAATATCACAACCTACAGAAAGGCAAGTTCCTAGTACCTCAGTGTTTCAGAAGTGGTATCGACATCATCTGCTTGCTTCCTTTTATTTTTGCTGCGCGTTGCTGGTCGGCTCATTTTGATCACCGACCTTCTCTGCAAGCATCAATACAACGGTGTTCCAAAATCAATCATTTCCATAATGCGACAAGTTGCTAAATGAAACAATCCTTCAAAAATTCCTAAGAGTTTGAAACCAAAATTGGCCGTTTCACAATCAAGAGAATGGAAAAAACCAAACTTTCACTTGTTCCCGGAAGCTTCATCTCGAACTAACCAGAAATTCAAGTTGAATTAACTGAGGCCACACGCTGCAATTTACAACATTTAAATACCTAAAACCCACAACTACATTATAAACGAAGGGAAGTGGCAGCTGAAAAAACCTAAGCAAAAAACTAGTTCCAGTTGCATCAAAGATTACATTAGTTCAAATGCAGGTCCTATTCATGATAAAGGGAGATTAGAAGGTCAAAAGTAATCTCCAAACAAGGCAACAACGAATGGCTGAAAGAGGGATAAAGAGCTGGAAACAATTTAGAAGAAAATAAGGCCCCTAGAGAAAGATACAAGTAAAATCCAAATGGAAATTAGCAGCTAAATAGCACAAGAAAAAAGCAAGAAGACGAGATCATTTATATAAAAAAAATATATCAAATCGGAAAATATTAAAAAAAGAAAGCAACAGTAAAGGAGTTACCTGATCCTCAAACGGAGAAGCGTCAAGAGAAGAAGAACACGAGACGCCTGACTTCGGGACAGAGATGTTGAAGTCCCACCGAGACAAAAGGGGAAAATTACATGAAAAGAAAAAAGAAAAAAAAAGAACTCACTCTCTGTTCAGAACCAAAAATGATGTGATCGTTTGATAAGATCTAACTTTTTCTGTTGGTTAGGGATAAAATGTGAAGAGGGAAAAAGATGGCTGCTCACGCGACGGGGTTTAGAGCTGTGGAGGGAATATTTTTTCGTATAAAACTAATAAAAATTGAAAAGAAAATGGATTTTGGGTGACCCCTTTCTTGTTGGTTTGGAGTTTGGACAGGCTGACGAAGAGTCATCTACAACTTCTATTGTGGAATTAAATTCTTTATTGTTCTGCTTTGTTAATATTTATGTGACACATATCTAGTGATTCAACATATTATTAATTACCCAAAATTATAATTCAAATTTTAAATTTGAATAAAGGTTTAACTTTCTAATAAATTTTGAATTTACTAAATATAAAAATTTAGAATTACCCAAAAAGTGTTTTTGAATTATAACAGTAAAAAAATTAACAAAAATCATTTTAATAATTTTTATGATTATCAAAATTAATATTATCTACATTATCTTCATAAATAACAAATAATTTATAATATGTAAAAATAATTTAGTTAGTATGTATTATAATACTATAATGATTATTAAAATAATAGTTATGAAATGTAATTAAGGAAAATTATAAAACTTCAATTGTTAGGCTTATATAGAGGTTGTATTAGGAATACCTAATTCATTCAAATGTAAATTTATGTCTCACCAAAAAAAATTGTTAAGGTAAGTCAAATATGAAATTTAGTTAGGTATATTTATTTACTAGTCTTATAATCTAACTATATGTTAAAAGAGGACTTTAACCATAACATTTATATTAGGCCATCTCCAACCAAGGCACCAAAATACCAAATTTGGTGCTTTGGCGCAAAAAATTCATTCCAACCAAGACACCAAAAATACACACTAAAATAGTGCAATGAACAATAATTTGGTGTGTTACTATTCATTACACCAAAAGTACAAAAAGACAACTTTATCCCTTTATTTTTTAACTTTTTCCTTTTATGTCCTTTTCACAAATTGATTTATTTACATAATTTACTAAGTAATTAAATTTAACATATTTATTACTTTACACAAAATATATCATTACAAAGATCTCATTGAGATATTTAAAACAAGACTAATATTGAACATAATATTAAATTTATTTTTAATATTTATTTTTAATTCTTATTTATAAGTGTTACAAATTTATTAATAAAATATTTTAGTAATAAAAAAGTAAATTTAAAATAAAAGGTACATAAACTCAAAAGCAAAATAGACCACAAAATTGATTTTTAAAAAATTAAAACCCAATGAAAATGGTTGAAATTACAACCAGACTAAAAATAAATTACAACTATAACCAAGCTCGAGATTACAATCAAACTAAAATTATAAAAATATTAATTTTATATGTTAAATAAAGAATATATTAATTAATTACAAATAATATCTTATTTTAATTTTTATAAATAAAATAATTCATAAAAATAAATTATTGTATAAATATAAATTAATATAATTAATAACTAAATTATTGTAAAATATTTTTTTAAGATGCTTGATCTCCAAATTTGGTGTAGAATGGTTGGAGCATAAAAATATTTGGTATAAATAGATTCTTAAAATATTCTTTTTTTTACACCAAATTTAGTGTAAAATTTTAATATAATTGTTGGAGATAGCCTAATAGGGATTCTGCTTTTGAGGTGAGCAATTGCCAAAATTGGTCCACAGAACCATAAATCGTCGCCATCTTCTAACTAATGCTTGATATAAGGACAAGTCACCTCTCTCAGACTACACATATGGTTGAATATCCATGAATGATCTCTAGAATTATCCTTCTATCAAAAATTCTTATCTTTGAAATGATAATCATGTATCCATTTAATCCACAGTGTTTAGCGATCAATGAATAGTCTCCATATTTGCCTACATAGTAAAACTTTCTGCATTTGTGAGATTGAGATGATCCTCAATCTTCCTTGCCTCTTTAGGATAGTGATGTCATACCACTTCACTTTGGCTTGCTTCCAATTATCTAATTTCCCAGACCACAGGAAGGCTTTTAAAACTCTATCAAGTTCCTTGATGACTCTTTTCAAAAAAACCATATGGGCAGCCTAATAGATGTGCATACTACTCAAGACTGAATTAATGACAGTAACTCTAGTTGCAAGGCACAGAAATTTATGTTGTCATGCATTAATCCTTTCTTCGAGTTTCTCAATCAAAGGAATGAAATCAGAAAATTTAGGCTTATTTGAATTAATGGGAATTCCCAAATATTTCAATGGAAGATATTGCAAGGAGAAACAAACCATTCTACTGATCTGCTCTTGGTTTTTGATATCCGAGGAGAGATATAAACCACTTTTTTCCACATTGACTTGAAGTCTAGACCAATCCTAGAAGATCTGTAACATGTACAACAACATTCTAATTGTATGATCATTTGCTTTACCAAGAAGGATTAATTCATCGGCATAGATTAAATGAGATAGTTTGATGGATCTACATTTGTGATGATACTGTAATTTATCATTGCAATCTACCAATTTGGAGATAAGTTTGGAGATTCCTTCCATTGCTAAGGTGAATAAGTAGGGAGAGGGGATCCCCTTGTCGTATTCCTCTAGCATTATTAATAGGTTGTGTTGGAACACCATTCACCAATATACTGAAGGAAGTGGTTTGGAAGCATTGAACAACCCAATTTCTGAAAGTTAATGGCAAACCAATAGCATCCAAATATTCTTGCAAATAATGTCAACTAATAGTGTCATAAGCCTAAAAAAAACAATCTTTAACAAGCAGGTTTTAATGTTCTTACTAGAACTGTATTCCCCCAAAAGCTCTTGTAAGAAGAGTATGTTGTTGCCAATATTTCTACCAGGTAAGAATGCCCCTTAAGTTATGTCAATTACTTATGTCAAAACAATTTTCAATCTTATAGCAAGCAGCTTGCCAATAACTTTATAAACAGTGTTGCAGTAGGAGATGGGTTGGAATTCAAAAATAGTAGAATTTCTTCTTGGGTATAAGATAGATGAAGGTGTGATTTACTTCCTTCAGCATTTGAGTAGGGGAAAAAAAAAACTCCAAAACTGATTCTGTAAAAGCCTACCAGTGATGTCCCAGTTTTTCAGAAAAAACATGGCTGTAAAACCATCTGGACTAGGAGATTTAGCTGGATGAAGGCTAAACAAAACTTCCTTGACTTCTTGAGGGGTAAAGGGAGCAATAAGCCTGTCATATTGATCTTGTAAGGGGAGGTAAAATCAAGCACCTCTTTGACAGTGAATCTCTAAATCTGTCTGTTCTCATGCCCCATTAACTATTGGAAATACTCCCTTATAAAATTGATTAGCTCCTGTTGGTTTAATAGAGCCATAAAACCTTCTAATTGTATGGCCCCATTGAAAAAAATGAATGACGCTTCTAAGTTAACAGGTTTTATCATCTTCTGAATATGTATACATGAGTGGTCTGACAACATATTCTCTCCAAAGTATGCATAAGAATTTGGGAATCTACCGAGCTAAGATTGATTCACTAGGGCTCTGTCGCTTCTTCCGTATCAACATATCTCCCTGCTGCTTATTAGGCCTGTTGGCCGTCAGTCCAGTAGACTAACATTTGGTAAAGTTGAAAAAGCTCTCCGCTAGAACCCATTCTGTATCTAGCTCCATCTTCTATTTCACTAGAATTCAAGGAACCATTAAAATCTCCAACTACTTAGCAAGGATTCTGTGTACCTGATTGAATAAGTTGTATGTCCGTCCACAATTGTGTCGTCTGAAATGCAAAGTTTGAAGCATATATTAAGGTGACTTCAAATGGACGAGAATTATCTCACAATTGGCAATGAAGATGAAGTAGTTGGTCACTGGTTCTATTAACTGTTACCACTTTGTAGTCTGAATTTTATAGGTAAATAAGGCGCCCATTATAATGATGTGAACGATTAGTAATCTTCTTTGATTGTACACCTAAAAAAGACACTCCAGACAGAATAATCGGGGCCTTTGTTTTAGTCTTTAGGAGGCCTAACAAAACTAGTTTTCAATCCATTACCAACTACTTCACCATGGACTATTTAAGAGGGTCATTTAACTCTCGAGTATTCCATACTAAAACGGTCCTCTCCTCTACAGGGAAACCCCCCTTTGTTTAGCCTTCCTCCTAGTAGTCCTTCTAAAGTGTGTAGGAGACCCCTGAGAGTAACAACTCCCTCTTCAATACTAGTGTTCTCCTAGTGTGACAGGCTTTGTTGATCACTAAGAGCTCCATCAGATTGATCTTCCTACACAACATTTGTATCTGCCATTTCTTCAATATGCTTCTCAGCCACTGTAAATCGTCCTCCACCCTGCTTATATATGCTCTGTTTTTCAAAAGGAATTCCCTAGCTCGCCCTCTACTGAACTTCCATGTGAATTACACTGAATTGGATCTCTACTAGTAAAGTGCTCTTGCATTATCGGGTTT
>JANKOD010000006.1:9677636-9689195 GCA_026284645.1 Erythroxylum acuminatum | reverse complement strand
TGGGAAACTTAAGTTGCACGGTTTTCATTGTAAATTTTGCAAAGGAAATAAATATTTCAATGTTTTTGCTTATTCTGAGTTATAAGCATGTTACCCACGAGCTATAAGCTCACCCCCCCTTCATTGTCATCCTCAGGTGATGAGAAGAAGATCGGGTGAAGGAAAGTGAAGGTTTTTATTTGTACGTGTGCATATTGTATTGTTTTAAGTTAGATTGTTGTTAAGAATTTTGGGACTTTTATATCCTGTGTATTTTGGAGTTGTATCTTTGTATTTGGATTCGGATTCTGAGATTGATGTTGTATTGTGGCTTGAAAATGCCATTAAAGTTTGTAATGCATTTATTTTGGAAGGTGAATAATGAGTTATAGATTTTGCGTATGGAATTGGGATATTTATTTATATATATAATTGTGTATGGATGTATGTTTTGATTGTGTTTGGATTTCGGACAGGAGGTCCGATGATTTTGATGATTGAGAATTATTGAAGTGCTTTGGGCATAGGAATGTGTTTGATTGTGTTTGGATTCCGAACAGGAGGTCCAATGATTGTGTTGATGGATTTGAAATATTGAAGTGTTCTTTGTTTTTGGGTTTGATGGTATTCAGACATGTGTGGGATTTTTTGGCAAAAGAGAAATAAGATTTTTTTTAAATGATGAGATATGAGATATGATTGGTATATGAAGAATTAAATGGATTGAGGAATTGGAATTGATGAATTTTCAAATGGGGCATTGAATTGTTTTGAATGATATTGAATGAAAAAAATATATCGATTTGGATTGGTTTAGATCAGGATTGTCTTATAGTTTTCCAATGCGTAAGCATTTTGTTTTCTTCTAAAGTATGTGTTTTCGGATGTCGGAGTTAAGAGTTTGTCCTTAAGCATTTTTTTTCTTTAATTCCGAACCTTTCGATTTCTTTGGTTTCCGCACGCGTTTTCGATTCCTTCGTTTTTTGATCCGATTCAATTTTCTTCGGATTTCGTTCTCTTTGACTTTTGCTTTCTATTTCCGTCCGTTCATTCGTTTTGCAATTTGGCCCACTTTCGCTTTGTGATCCGTTCATCCGCCTTTCGACTCTGCTTTTGTTTTTCGATTTTTGATTCCGAGGTTGGGTTCCGGAATCGAGTCCCAACACAAACACACGTTAAAACGACGTCAGATAGAAGCAAGAAGGAGTGCATGAACTTTTGCAGAAACACAAATACGCGTAAACAATTCTTGCCAATGAAGACGTTTGTATTAAAAGTAGGCAATGTCTGCATTCAACGCAGATGTTATGTGGGTTTTTTAAAAGAAGTCAAGAATAGTAACAGTAGGGGGTGAGCAATAGAGATGGACCAAAAATTAAATCAAGAAATAGAGAGTGGAGCAGAGAACAAAGGTGGAGGCACTAGGTTCTTTATTCATTTTTCACCACCGATGCCACTATGGAGATGAGGATTGACGCTTGGAGCACAAAAATAAAGATGGAAGGCTTCCTTCCTGACACTGGTTCAACGAGAATCTCGATGCCAAGTCATGGTTAAGCTATTTTTATCATTTTAAGGTTGTAATTTCTTTTCGGATTGTTGTGTTTTTGGTGTTGATTTGATCGGGTTTCGGGCTGAATGATCTTAATACGTTATTTTGATTTTTCTATTTTGAACTTATTGCTAAAACATTGAATGTAATCCGTAATCGTTACTTTTGATGTTTGTGAGTAGCATCTATTGATCCTGTATCATTAGGAACAACATAACTTAGGTTAGATAACCCAAACGTGTGAGGTTACAACTTTTATTGATCGTTTTTCATATCGTCATGCAGCTGTCAAATTAAATATAGAGATTGTATCCTAAGTTATTCGATAGTTAGGTTTAATTAATGATCATATTTTGATTAAATAAAACCTAAGGGAAAACAGAGATTAGGAGAGCCTTCTATTAGTCTCAGATCGATAGTCTGAAGAGAGTTGTAAAGACATTAGGATGATGAAATATGCTTGATCGTGTTTAGGCCGAGATTGAACCTAAAATAGGACCTTATGTATATTCGACAGTTTAATCATTTTCGTTCACTTGTTTTAATTTGTTTTCAATAGTTTGCTTTTATTTTATTTTCTAAATTGCTAAAAATCTAAAACCTCGATCCGGACTCACCAGAACTACAAATTTTAGTGTGTAAAGTCAGGTAAATTTTGCAGTGCACTCGGCACACATTGTCAAATTTTCGTTGTTGGGGAGTGTGGTAATTTAATTTTCGTATTTAATTTTTGTTGGTATTTTGTGAATATATATTTTTATAATCATTCTTTTTGTTACTTATTAATTTTTAATTGTTTGTTAGTGTTGGTGCATGATAGTGACCAGATCTCCTCGTATACAAATTGATCAACTTGATTCGGAGATTGTGAGAACATTACAGAGATTGCATAAGGAAGCAAGGTCAACTTTGTTAGACGAATTGGAATCAGAATTCGAAGATACGATGGCAATTCTAAGAACTCTAAAGGAGTTGGCTGCACCTGATTTAACTCAAAGATCATTATGCATAACATTTCTGAATTTCACTGAACATGTTACCTTCGAGTTAAAATCTGGATTAATTCATTTATTGCCTAACTTTCATGCTCTTGAGGTAAGGATTCACATAAGCATCTTAAGGAACTCGAAGTGGTGTGTTTGACTATGAAGCCTCACGGGGTGACTGACAAGTAGATCATATTGAGGGCCTTCCTGTTCTCACTCAAAGATGCAGTAAAGGATAGGCTATTTGACTTACCAGCTGGAAGCGTGAATACTTGGTTAGATATGAAGAGATATTCTTGGAAAAATATTTTCCAGCCTTAAAGACAATAAGTATTCAAAAGGAGATATATGGTATCAAGTAGTACAACAGAGAATCTCTTTATGAGTACTGCGAGTAGTTCAAGAAGTTATGTGCCTATTGTCAACACCACAACATACTGGAGCAACTTCTCATCCAATATTTTTATGAAGGATTGCTACCGACGGAGAGGAGTTTGGTTTATGCAACAAGCGATGGGGCACTTTGCGAGAAGACTTCCATTGAAGCCAGGATATTACTTGAGCGGATGGCTGCTAACACCCAACAATTAGGCACTCGTAACGATGTTCGACAAGTAAACGAGGTAAGCACTTCATCCACTAAACATCGTTTAGATGAACTAACATCTTTTGTAAGACAGATTGTAGTTGGACAGACACAAGTGAAAGTGTGCGGGATATGTTCAAACACTAGTCTTCCAACTGATGAGTGTCCAACATTACAGGAGGAGTGTATGGAGTACGTGAATGCTGCAAGATGGAACTTCTCGAACCAATACAACACGTAATCACAGATGCATAACTCAGGTTAAAGGGATCATACCAACTTGAGTTATGGAGGGAACAGACAACAAAATTACTTCCATAATTGGTCATAAGGAGCACAACAATTTCAACTAAGGGCACAAGGAGCCCCTTCTTCTAGTTCAGGTAATGCTCTAGATGAATTTATCAAGGTTTCTACTCCTAACAGTCTTTAGTTTTGGCAAGATATGTAGTAGCTTCAACAGAGTATGTTGCAACTTAATCAGAGTGTATAACAAATCCATCAGGAATCAAGGTCTAAATATTAACCTCGAAGGACCCAGAAAAATTTTTGTACCTAAAATGAGATAATGCTTTTTGCATATATGTTTCAAGACAGAGACAAGGGAGAATCAATGGATAATTGATAGTGGATGTTCGAGACACATGACAGGTGAAATATAACACTTAAACTACATTGAAATAAAAGATGGAGGTAATGTTGTCTTTGTAAATAAAAATAAAGCAAAGGTCACCAGAATTGGTAAAATTGGTAATTTTGACTCTACTTCCATTAATAATGTTCTCTTTGTTGATGGTTTGAAATATAGTCTTTTAAGTGTGAGTCAGCTATATGACAAAAGTTACAAAGTCATTTTCTATGCATCTCATTATGAAATTGTCGATATTCATAATGATAATATTGTGTTTGTTGGTCCTAAAAATCGGAATATATATTGTGCTCAACTATAAGACATGTCCTCCCAAAATGTTAAGTATTTTGTCTCTCTAGAAAAGGATTCGTTTATCTGGCACAGAAGATTTCGACATGTCAACGTAAGTATTCTATCAAAATTGTCCAAAAATGAGTTAGTAAGAGGACTACCAACCTTAAAGTTTGAAAGCAATCAGGTTTGTGAAGCTTGTTTAAAAGGTAGACAAATCAGAAGTAGCTTTCCTCCTAAAATATGGTGTCTACTAGCCAGACACTTGAACTTGTGCATATGGATTTATTCGGTCCCACTAGGACTCAAAGTTTTGGTGGTAAACATTACGGTTTTGTTCTAGTAGATCATTATTCCAGATTTACATGGGTATTTTTTATCAAATAAGGATGATGCTTTTGAAGCGTTTGAGAAGTTTTGTATAAAAATTCAGATAGAAAAAGGGTACTACATCACTTTAATTCAAAGCTATCATGGAAGAGAATTTAATAACATAAAGTTTTAAGAATTCTATAATAGTAATGATATGTAACTCACAACTTCTTTTGTCCAAGGACGCCTCTGCAAAATAGAACTGTAGAGAGAAAGAATAGAACCTTGGTTGATATGGCCAGGATCACTGACAATGCATGTCGAGTCCACTGCAAAATTTACCAGACTCTGCACACTAAAATTTATAGTTATGGTGAATCGCGATCGAATCCACATGGAATGTTCGATTAATTTCTGTAACGAATTAATTGATGCAAGGAAAACATTAAAAGTGGGTTTTGGATTTTTATTAATTTAGAAAATAAAATAAAAGCAAACTAACGAAAACAAATTAAAACAAGCGATTGAAAATGATTAAACTGTCGAATATACATAAGGTCCAGTTCTAGGTTCAATCTCGGCCTAAACACAATCAAGTGTATTTCATCATCCTGACGTCTTTACAACTCTCTTCAGACTATCGATTTAAGACTAATAGAACGCTCTCCTAATCTCAGTTTTTCCTTAGGTTTTATTTAATCAAGATACGATCATTAATTAAACATGACTACCGAATAACCTAGGATACAATCTCTAGATTTAATTTGGCAGCCATATTATGATGTGGAAAACGATTAATAAAAGCAGTAACCTCACACGTTCAGGTTATCTAACCTAAGTTTTATTGTTCATAACAATACGGGATCATTAGATGCTACTCACAAACATTAAAAGTAATGATTACAAATTACATTCAATGTTTTAGCAATAGGTTCGAAATAGAACAATCAAAATAATGTATTAAGATTATTCATCCCAAAACCCGATCAAATCAACACCAACAACACAACAATCTAAAAAGAAATTACAACCTTAAAATGATAAAAATAGCTTAACCATGACTTGGCGTCAATATTCTTGTTGAACCAGTGTCAGGAAGCTAGCCTTCCATCTTTATTTTTATGCTATAAGAGTCAATCCTCATCTCCATAGCTGCGTCAGTGGTGAAAAATGAAGAAAGAACCTAGCACCTCCACCTCTGTTGTCCACTCCAATCTTTATTTCCTGATTTAATTTTTGGTCCACCTCTACTGTTTACCCCCTACTGTTATTGTGCATGTCTTCTTTTAAAAACTCATATAACATTTGTGTTTAATATAAATGTTGTTTGTGTCTCCATAAACATTCACGCACTCCTTCTTGCTTTTATCTACTACGTCATTTTAATATGTGTGTGTATCTGCTGCAGCGTTTCCTTCATGTTGTGCCACCATTTTTGGTTCTTCCAGCTACCTCCTGTCTTCATTTAATTCCCATAAAACATGTTGCATGGGGTTGTCATATGCAATTTCCATGCGGCTCCATCATCTTGATTTTTTTGTCTTTACTTACTCTAATATTTATCATTTTTTGTTCCACAAAGATAAGTGAATATGGAAATGGAAAAGATGACTTCAATGAACATGCTTTTAGGTCATTTTAGCTCCTTTACTTCCAAAATGTACCTAAAATCAAATATAAGCTAAAGTGAGTATCCTAAGCATTTCTAAGGCATTAATCACTACGTGTACGATATTAAATGAATTAAAATTTAAGTAAATATCAAGTTCCCCCACACTTAGCTTTTGACCGTCCTCGGGCAAATCTTCAAAATCTAAATCACAAACCAAAATTTTTACTAATTTTCCACATTTCTTAACAATAGATAACCATAAGTAAAGATGAATGACTTTCAAAACCTATAGCAAAAACTTAACATTCAAAGCTTCTACTCATGATCAATCAATATTCACCACCTTAAGAAACTGAGTAATCTAGAGGTAGACTTGGACAAAAAGTGCTTAAACAAGATATTTCTATGGGTACACTCAAACACCATTCATGTTCACAACAATCCATAACTTTGCATATCATTTCATTTCTCCACCACTAAAAGTCACGTGCATAATCATGAATCAAAGGACTTTTCTAAAGTTGTAATGTGGGTAAGGATAAGGTGGGATGTATTTTGGGTAACGTAGCATAAAATCCATCAAGCTAGTGAAGCAAAAGTAACACTTAACGAGATATCAAACGTGCAAGTTAACATTCATTCAAAACTGGGTACCGTCAGTGATGAAGAACCCAACAACTATGTTTCACAACTCAATTTAACTCTCACACCATTAACCACATTAGCATAACACAAAAAGTGCTCCATTTAAAACAACATCCACCTCATATGCGATATATTCAAATACCCAATCAATACAACTTAAGGAGGATAAACTATTAATTAACAACTTTTCACATCAATTATATTTTCGCTTGATACTTTTTATTCAAACTCACATTTTGTTTTCTTTTTTTTTTCAAAAGTAGAAGTGATAGAAGTTACATCAACATAAGATTCATAACATGGAATTTTAACAAATATAACCAACCCACATGTATACATACCCCTACACTTAGGCTTTTGTACAATCAAATTCATCAAGAATTAACAAATGCTCCACTAGCTTTAAGACTTGGGTAGGGCATTTGGTTAGGTGCATGTAATGTCATTTATACAAAAGAAAAGGATAATAAAGCTCAAGGGGTTAGCAAAGGAAAATTAACATAGTTGGGTAGGTTATTTGGCTAATGTAGCTCGTAATTAACATCGCATCGTAGTGCTAGTCAAAATAAAATAGCTAGATCACTACTATAGCAGTGGTAAGTCTAGGTCGATCTCATAGAGAGTGTGTGTAAAGTTTATGAAATAAAATTAATTGATGTTTAGGTTTAGGGGTTTTTGGATTTTTCAAACAAGAAAATAAAATGAAACTATACTAATAAAAACAAATCAAAGAAAACATGCGAAAAATGATAAAAGTGGGGAATTCGGTAGGGACGTGGTTCTTTGGTTCAATCTCAGCCTATACCCTAATTAAGCATATTTCATTGATTTGTTGCTCTCAAACATCTCCTAGCAACTATTAATCGTGGGTTAATAATTAACCCAAGTTTTCCCTTAGGTTTTGTTTAATCAAGATACGATTGTTAATTAAACCTAACCACCGAATAACCTAGGATACGATCTCTATATTTAATTAGATAGTACCATTACGAATTAGAAAATTTGATTCATCAAGGCAACAACCACATACGATGTGTCATTTAACCTAGGTCATGTTAGCCCTAATGATTATGAATCATTAGTCTCTACACATGAATTTTAACATAACAATACGGATTACATTAAAATTATAGCAATGAGTTTGCAAATAAACGATACAATGAATGCATTAAAATAATCTTTTCACAATACCCCATAGGTTCATACACAAATAACCAAATGATAACGAAAATATGATTATCCATACACAACCCAAATCCATATGCCTAGGATAACATATTCAATTTAATAGGAGAGAAAGAAATAACAAAATTATGAAATACACTTAACCAGGATCATCGGCATCAAAGTCACCTCCGACCCGGTGTCGAGATGTCTAGCCCTCCACGGATCTCTCCTGAAAAAATGCTTCAATCCCCATTAATAACCCTACCAAAGACCCCTTCACTGTGCCTCCAAACTCTCTTTTGTCACAAGCTTCTCTCTACTATTCTATTTCACGCTACTCTCTCTACTATTCACCGATTTGACAATTTAATTTGTGGTCCATATTACTGTTCACGCCCCTCCCTAAAACGAAGACCACACTCTTCTCCTTTTATTTCTATTAAAGCCAATCCTTTAAAACCTAACGCTCCTACGATAGCGTTTCAGCCCATGTGTTGCTTGAGTTTTATGTTGTGGCGTGTATGCGTTAATTGCTATTTACATGAACAACGTTTGCGTGAAACGCTGCTACACACATTGTCGTTTCTGCTGCTGCTTCCTCCAAGCACCCGCTGCAGCCGTTTTCTTCTTGTGCTTATGTCGTTTTGGGCTGTTGGCTATCAACCTACTGCAGTGTTTTACTCTTGGCCATTTGCTTTTTGGTTGATCTGCTCACCATTTACTGCAGTGTTACTTTAACGTTTTAAGTCCAATGTTGCTACAAAATCACATTACTTTCTTCTTCTGTAATTGTTTTATTATTGAACCATAATATTCATGCAGTTGCATAGGTATGAGATGCAATCATTAATTTATCTTCTTTATCTTTTCATTTTTCTTGTCTTCTTCTTGTCTTTTAATTTTCTTCTTCTTGCTCTATTAAGATAAGTAAAAATTAATCTTCGGAAAATGACTAAAATGAAAAGCTTTCAACTCACTTTAACTTCTTTGCTTCCGAATTGTACCTAAAATCACATATGAGTCAAAGTGAGTACTTTAAGCAATTTCATGTCAATCATTGCTAAGTGTTATGGAATAATTTCATAACCAATTAAGCACCTATCAATTTCCCCCACACTTAGCTTTTGGTCGTCCTCAAGCAAAACATTAAAATTAAGCTCATAGACCTAAAAACAACATTTACTCATTTCCCATATTTTCCAAGAATATATAATCATAACAAAGATGAATGACTTTCAAAAATCATAGCAAGAAGTCAACATTCCAAGCTTTTACTCATGATCAATTAACATTCATCATAAATGTGTTTAACTAAAATATATCCACGGGTACACTCAACACCATTCATGATCATGACAATTTATAACTTTAAATATCATTTCATTTCTCCACCTCTATAATTCACATGTAAAATCATGGATCAAAGGACTTTTCAAGGTTGTAATGAGGGCAAAGGTAAGGTGAGATGTATTTGGGTTTGTAGCATGAAAGTCATTAAAGCTAGTAAAACAAATGCAACACTCAATATGACATCAAGTGCATAAACTCACACTCATACAAAACTGGGTGCCATTAGCTATGACGAATGCAACACTTATATTTCAAAACTCATTTAAGCTCTCACACACAAACCACATAAAGCATATACCAATCCAAAGGAATCACTCATACAATTTATGCTAACAATATAATGAAATCACAAGAGTGAACCTTCCAACCCAACATCTACTTCATATTCAAAATACTTAAATAACGCATTCATTACAACTCTATGAAGATGCGTTAATTATGAATAACTTTGCAAACTCATATGCACTTCCTCCTTGATAAATTTATTTTTTTCATTCTTTTTCTTTTTCTTTTTCTTTTTCTTTCTTTCTTTCTTTTTCTTTTTCTTTTCTTGTGTTTTTCTCTTTTCTTTTTCTCTTTTCCTTTTTTTTACATTAAAAGCAACTACATTAACATGGGAATTTCAATGATAATATATAAAATAACATCCCCACATTATAACCAACCATCACATATATACAACCCCACACTTAGAATTTCATACATCCAAAACTTAACAATCACAAATGTTCCACTAGCTTTATGGCTTGGGTAGGACATTTGGTTAAGTTTAAAAGCATAAATGTGGTTTATACAAAAAGAAAGGTATATAGCTCAAAGGGGGTTAACAAGGGAAAAACATGCCAATAGGGTAGGCTATTTGGGTGATGTAGTTTGGAAAAAAAAAAGAATGCCTAATCATTTCCATGTTAATGTTAAGTCAAGAAGACTTCACTTCTTCTATTACTTCTGATGAAAGACAAATAATAATAATCATAGAAGTATGTGAACTGTTTTGATGAATTTATTAAGTGCGCAGAAGAATGTAAGTAGCACAAATCATCAAATCAAGACAATATGTTAGTAAAAGTTGAATAAGACTGATCAGACGAAGTGCTTAATATAAGACACCAGACGAAGCATATGAATCTATGCAAGACGATGAAATTAAAGAATGTACTAGAACTTCAGTTAGTTGGAGTTAGTCACAGGACTCGACTAATAACCGTTTTTAGAAGATTCAACAAGCAGAATTCTCAAGAAGACCGTTGAAGATTTAGGTTATAGATATTAGTTATAGTCGTAAGTAAAAAATTATACTTAGAGAAATTTTGTGCTCAAGTGCTCACGCAAAATAGAGCAAATACATCTGTAACGTGAAGCTCAAACAATATCTTTTTGAGTAAAAAGAAAGGCTAGAGCCTAAAGAGGCTAAGGAAGCAGATAAAGAATACTTTGTGAAAGAGGCCTGAAGAGGCTCTAGAAATGTAGAAATAATACTTGTAACGTTGAAGGTTATAGTGAAATCTCAGACGGACTATGAGGATTGGACGTAGCTCAAAGTTAAGGGTGAACCACGATAAATCACAACGTCATATTCTCTAATTCTTATCTCTTTAATTTTCTTGTTGTTAGAAGAATAGATACTGATTTTCGCTATTGTATTACTCACCAAATTAAGTGAATGTTTTTGTAATCATCTAAATTTTTCAAGAAAATCAAGAAGATTTTAAAGATTGATATCTTAAACGATTTGACACAATTCAACCCCCCTTCTTGTGTATTTTACATATTATACATGATTTACTTCAAGTAATGTATCATAAGTCACCAAGTAACAATTTCTATGATATTTCTGCCCATAGAGGCACAAGATGTCAAATGTACATAGTTTTGTGATCGTAAAATGTCCTAAGCCAAAGTTCAAAAATGTCTAGCTTGTTGTACTAAATGCCATTGTGCATATAAATGGATATTTGAATCATTCAAAAAATAAATTATTACTCAATCTTGCCTATAAGAAGCAATTGTAACCTTTGAATACATACTATAGCATTCAAATATCCTCTATTAAATCAAGTATCACTCTATCTAATTCCTTTTTTAAAGCTACAATACTAGTATAAATGTATGGTCAATAGACTGATAGAGTTGGAATTGTTACCCTGACTTTGGTGACCAATTCCACCCAACCCAACCAATATATCATGTTATTGTTTTGGACATAGGACAGCTGCAAGGCCCCTTATAGTATATTAAAAATGAAAAACCTCTCAAAAGTTAATATATTGGGAACCAACTGTAATTGAATAACGGGTGCAGCAAAAAAATAAAATTTTTTATGATTTTCGATCGAATCCTGATAATTGATTAACTTGAATAATAAAACATGAATCATAAAATAAGAAATTGTACCTAATTCATTTTTTCTGTTGAAATCATTTGAAAGCTTTTCAATGTGTCAACCAC
>JANKOD010000006.1:9595192-9611490 GCA_026284645.1 Erythroxylum acuminatum | reverse complement strand
TAATATTTGGCTTTTCTTCTTTTAAAATATCTTTTCTTTAAATATTTCCTTTCTTGTAGTTCTTTTTTTAAATATTTTTATAATAATGACTATCAAATCCAATCATCAAAGAAGTACTGTAGGTCCGAAAGTTTATTGGACCTTTAAATCTTTTTTGTATATTTGAGATTTTGTTTACATGAGTACTTATTTTTTTTATTACAAAAATTAGATTTAAATTCGATAAATGCTCTTGATAAAATTATTTCTTCTTTATTTGAAGAAGTTAATAGTCTGATAACAAAAACTGATGATTTATATGATGAAGATCTGTTTAGAATCAGTTTAATTTCTGATATTATAAAAAGTTTAGATCTATTTTAGATTTGAGATCCGTTTATAAACTTCAAGTATAAATAAGTCTCTTCTATATGTGAGAGGGCAAATAGATCCGTTTATAAACTTCAAGTATAAATATGTGAGAGGGCATGCTCACTAGAATCCCTCTTTCTCTTTTCCTTCTATTATGAAATAAGAAGCCTGATTTGACATAATCAAATCAGTTCTTTAAAAAATAACTAATCAACCATTTTAGTACCAAAAGGCTTAAGTTACCTAAGTAAATCAATTCCAACTTACTCCAAATTTGTACCGATCTACTTTGAAGAGCAAATGAGCTGTTTGGGACACTTGGATTATACTCTTCGCTCTTAATTGCCGTTGTATTAGGCTTACCACCACACTAAGCCCTAGGCTTAGGCTTAGGTTGAACCTTCACTCCCAGTCTTGGGTTTAGATTTCTTAATGAGTCAGCCCAACCTATTTCACATATCTCAATATAAGTCATCCACCATCATTATTATTAATCAACACTTGCCGTTTTATTATTATGCAATGGGAGGGTAATGTACATGGGATCTCACGCTGAAAACCGACTAGTTGACTTTAAGTGGTTAAATTATCTTTCCTATCCGCTATTCAAATTCAAAATTCGAAAAATTATTATAAAAACATATGTAATGCCCTTACAAGACAAAATCGTATCTTCAATTTAATGCATATATAGTAAAGTGATACAATTATATACGATATTATATCTATATATAGTAAGAATGACATAATTTCAAATTAACAAAAATAAATGTAAGATTAATTGCGACGCAAACGGATTTGGAACATGGCTGCCGATTGTCATAATTTACAGACCTGTCCTCATCTCATTAGTCATCAGCCTTCACTGTTTCAAAAAATTACGCCCACCATCACGCTGTCCATGTTCAGTCAATAGAATTTGAGAGAAAATTGAAAAGTCAGATACACTTGCCTTTCAAAACCACTCACCAAAATTTCCGTGCGGTGACAAGAATCTCCCAATGTAATAAATCCACGTGGATTCAGACCAATGATCAAGCGAGTAACTGAATTAACCTACTCGAGAAATATCTAAACGCAGTCACGTGCTGCTCCCATGCTTGTGTCGTTGCCTCACGCCATAAAACGTAAAACTCAAACCCACGCAGCTTACACCCAAAAGAGATAGAGAGATTACACAAGTTCACTGAGAATCGCCTTAGACTTACTCTCTCTGTGGAAAAATGGCGTCTAAGGTTTCAATTTGGTTATATTTGTTCGCCTTTTATCTGATTGCAGCGATCGCAGCTGCAGATAGTGTGTCGGAGGAGTTCGTTTTGACTCTTGATCACTCTAATTTCACTGACACAGTTAGCAAGCACGATTTTATCGTCGTTGAGTTCTACGCTCCTTGGTAAGTTCCCCGCTTTTCATTTTGCTATTTCCTGTTTGTTTCTTCATTTCCAGACTCAATTTCAGATTTGTTCTTTGTTGTGTGTGTGGGTCTCGTAGTGGCTTGTTTATCACTGGTTTCTTTGCCTGCATGCAGTGGTCCCGGTGCTAGAATCGTGAAAAAAAAAAAGATTCAGTGCATATACCAACTTACTATCTTTTTTTATGCATACTTAGTTTGAATTTTATTTTTATGATTTTTTTTTAAATTTTATAATGTTCATATCATCTGGTTTAGACGTCAACGTAATTGGTTTCTTTTTTCCCCCCTAAATCTGGTAATTGCTATGGGGTTGAAAGCAAAATGTAATCGGAAAATGTCAAATGAATAACTAGGGCCAAAGTCCAAACTGTAAGGTTTTATACGAAGTTAGTTGAATGTTGTGAAACATTAACTATTTCACCCCTTTCCTAGTGCCATTTGTGGCCTTTGATTTGAGTATTTTAAACTTTACTTTTTCTTTGGTAGGTGTGGGCACTGCAAGAAGCTTGCTCCTGAGGTATCTATTAGTTTTCTGTGTAGTTTTTTAATTCTACTCAGCTTCAACGCAATTTCTCAAGTAATAGATATTTCTGTTCAGTTAACTCTAGCTATTGTTTCGTGTGTAGTATGAAAAAGCAGCATCTGTGTTGAGTAGTCATGATCCTCCTCTAGCTCTCGCGAAGATTGATGCTAGTGATGAGTCAAACAAAGATATTGCAAGCCAATATGAAATCAGCGGATTCCCCACTCTGAAAATATTCAGAAAGGGAGGGAAATCTGTTCAGGAGTACAAAGGCCCTCGTGAAGCGGATGACATTGTTGAGTATTTGAAGCAACAAAGTGGTCCTGCTTCTGCCGAGATAAAATCAACAGATGATGGTGCCTATCTTAACTCTGAGGGAAAGATAGTCATTGTGAGAAAAAGTTCTCTAGCTTTTATATTTGTCTTTTTGTTTATTCTTCACATTGTCTGGACATGTATGAAATAATGTTTTTTTACATTTTGTAGGTTGGGGTGTTCCCCAAATTCTCAGGGCAGGAGTTTGATAATTTTATTGCTGTGGCTGAAAAATTGCGCTCAGACTACGAATTCCGTCATACTTTGGATGCTAAGCATCTTCCCCTTGGGGAATCATCAGTGGCAGGTCCACTGGTTAGGCTGTTCAAGCCTTTTGATGAACGCTTTGTTGATTTCAAGGTATTTGATTGTTTTGTAGGTTTCAGATGTTATTTTGTGAGAGTTATCTGGTACAAATCCTTTGAAATGCCAAAATTTTAATTCGTTTCTTCAGATTGGAAAGCATTTGCTAATCAAATCACGGATATGCAGGACTTTAAAGTGGATGCTCTGGAGAAGTTTGTTGCAGATGCTAGCATTCCGCTTGTGACCGTATTCAATAACGACCCAAACAATCACCCTTTTGTTGTCAAGTTTTTTGAGAGTCCCCATGCAAAGGTATGCATCACAGAATTTCTTGTCTGGCATGATCTTCCAATTCTTTGAGTCAACAGGGTTTTTATGTGCTTGATTCACCACTGAACTTTCTTCGAGAGCTTGTTTATATCCAAACTAGTTGCTATCAGTTATCAATGTTTGCTTTAAACATTTTATAATGAACCATTTGGTGTTGTTCTTAACCAATTAGTAGAGTTCCAGATAATGTGGATTGGTAAACTGCATTGTGCCTTTCTCTATTGGCCCTTGTACTTTGTGATTGTTCTAAATATCATTCTGAAATTGGCAGGCCATGTTGTTTGTGAACTTCAGCAATGAAGACGCTGAGTTGTTGAAAACTAAATATCGTGAAGTTGCTGAGCAATACAAGGGAGAGGGCTTGGCCTTTTTGGTGGGAGATCTTGAGGCCAGTCAAGGAGCTCTTCAGGTTAATATCTCTCTAGTTCCTGTTACTGGCGCTTTCTCATCATCTCTTTGTCATGCACTCCTTATAACTTATTTGAATGAACAGTATTTTGGAGTGAAAGAGGACCAAGTGCCTCTCGTTGTCATACAGACCAATGATGGCCAAAAGTATTTGAAAGCACATTTGGAGCCTGATCATATTGCTCCTTGGGTGAAGGATTACAAGGTAATTTTGACATCATTAACTTACGGCTTGTTTGGTTCTGGTTCTAGTTCAGGAAAAATTTTGAAAAAATTTGATGAATTTGATCGGTTGAGTTTCTGTTTCTGTTTTTCTTTCTAGATTCTTTCTATTCTCATAACTTTTGAAAACTATGAAAACTATAGAAACTGATATTATTCTTTTGTCATAATTTGATTTTATTATTAATTAAATATATACTATTTAATAATACTAATAAAGATTATGAATAATATAATATAATTATTGAATTTATTTTATAATTAATTTAAAATATTTATTTATTTATGAAAATCTTAAAATATAAAATATTTAATTCTAAATGATATTGGTTTTTAACAATTAACATATATTAATAAATTTATATAGTTTACAAACTCTTTGCTTGATATAATTATTTATTTTTAACAAAATATTACGAATATATTATTATTATCGATATTATATAAGGGATTAAAAAAATTAGTTAATTAAATCTTAAAATTAATTTTATCTTTATCTTTAATATTTATTTAATATCAGTAATAGAAGTATAATTATATTGATATTAATATTCAAACAATTTTTTTTTGGTTTAAAGAAAAGAAACGAAAACTAAAACTTTCAAAAAAAAAAAAATGAAACTAAATGGTCCCTTAGATTTTTTGTTTTCCAGTATGATATGTTAAGAGTTGGTGACTTTTCTCTCTCATTCTTGAATATCTTTTCTTGAGTGGATTGTAACTCTGTGAATTATGACACTGCAGGATGGAAAGTTGTCACCACACAGAAAATCTGAACCCATCCCTGAAGTCAATAATGAACCTGTAAAAGTTGTGGTCGCTGATAGCCTTCAGGAGTTGGTTTTCAACTCTGGGAAAAATGGTTTGTATCCTTGCTTGTTTCTTTCAACATGTTGTGGAATTAGGATGCAACTCATGTGTGATATTTCCAATGGTTTTATCACTCCAAGCATTATGTTCTGTTTATAGATCTTCCTGAACCTTAATAAATCATTCAGGTTGTTGTGGTATTGGATGGGTTAGGCCAACTCCAACCAAGGGTGCAAAAATTCCACTCCAACCAAGACACCAAAAGTACACACTAAAATGGTGCAATGAATAGTAACATACCAAATTTGGTATGTTACTATTCATTGCACCAAAAGTACAAAAAGACAACTTTATAATTTGGTGTGTTATTATTCATTGCGCCAAAAGTACAAAAAGACAACTTTATCCCTTTCCTTTTTAGCATTTTCCTTTTATATCCTTTTCTCAAGTTGATTTATTTACATAATTTATTTTGTAGTATATTCTTTGAGTGGATTGTAGTATTTTCCTTTTAATAACTAAATTATTGTGGTATATTCTTTGAAAATTTTTTGGTGTAGAATGGTTGGAGTAACACCAAATTTGGTGTAAAAAGATTCTAGGAATATTCCACTTTATACTAAATTTGGTGTAAAAATTTGATGCAATGGTTGGAGATGGCCTTAGCATCCACCAATTAGAGCCAGATAGCTTGTATTCTTCTTGGGTTCACACTGATCAAACTATTTGTATCTTCCCCTGCCGAAGCTGTCTCATACTATTATTTGTATCCATCATATGTTGACCTGTGTTGCTTTTCAGTTCTTCTGGAATTTTATGCACCTTGGTGTGGACACTGCCAAAAATTGGCTCCAATATTGGAGGAAGTTGCTGTCTCATATCAAAGTGATCCAGATGTACTTATTGCGAAATTTGTAAGTTTTCTTCTTCTCCCTAAACATAAACACGCGCGCGTGGGCAGACACACACACGGATGATTAATCTGAATTGATGATTTCACTTGCTTGCTCAATTAATCTTTTAGTTTCCTTTGTTTGCTGGCATGGTGTTGTTTAACTATCATGGGTGGAATGAAACTATTATCTATAGGAATTTTTTACACCCTTCTTTTCCGGTAATTAGTAATTACTTGTTCTAATTATTTTTATGATTTTAAAATAGTGAAAATGAATATATTATACAATTGGTTTTGAAATCTGCAGGATGCAACTGCAAATGACGTCCCGAGCGATGCTTTTGACGTTCAAGGATATCCAACAGTGTACTTCAGGTCAGCAAGCGGGAACGTTTTGCAGTACGATGATGATAGGTCCAAAGAAGCAATCGTTAGTTTCATTGAGAAGAACCGGGATAAGAAAGTTACAGAACCAGAGTCGGGGAAAGATGAAGCACCAGCAAAGGAGTCAGGGAAAGTTGAAGCACCAACAAAGGAGTCGGGAAAAGATGAACTGTAAAATAGGTTTTGCTGGTTCGCAGCCTTGTATCAATTTTGGGAATAGGTTTACTAGTTCTGTCCCAATAATTACCCCCGTTGCTTTACTTAATTTATGTTGATCTTCTAATGCTTAGGAGAGAACGAAAATCGTGTAAGTTAAGTTGAGCTTCTCTTGAGAAATACTTACGAAAAGTTAGAAACATCCCATTTCCCTTTACATAAGTGTCATCATTTGCGGTAATTGGAGACATCTGAGGGTAGGTTTCGGCTACCTTCTTCAAGGTTAGATATAAGACTTGATGAATAAGTTCTATGTTTAATGTATATATATATATAAATATACGTTGCTAGTATTATGAAAAATCTTAATACGTATCTGACCTCAAATTCATCAAATTTCAATTTCGTTAAGGTTCGTAATTCATTGGCGGGAAATTTTTGAATTGTAATAAGAAAGCTAAGCGAATATTAGGGTTGAACTTTTAAATTCTTTATTGTCTTCGATCTTTTCTTTTTCTTTTCATTGTCGGTTAATCTTCTGTCTTTATCATTGTTGACAAACGTTTCTCTTCTTTTTTTTCCATGCTCTCTGATGTTGTCAAATTAACTGTAGTTTAATTGTGATTTAATTTATGAGTATATTAAAAAATAAAATTAATTGTTATCTAATTACGAATGTATTAGAGAGATATAATATGGTAATTGAGTCATACACCTAATTCGAGTTCTTACAAAAATTTCTTTACAAGATATCTAACCACGAGTTGTTTAAATATCTAACATCTACCAATATCCACTTAGCATAAAACTCTTTGAGAGTTGAAGATAGGAGTGCTAGCTCCCTTCCTCTTATTTATAAATAAAGAAAGACATAAGAGCCTAAATCTTATTAAAAATGAACTCCTAATTATAATTAAAGTTGAATTCTAATTCTAATTCTAATAAAATCAAGTATTTCATATTTCATTCTTAAAATTTTTTAAACTTCACAATTAAGTCTAAATTTAAATTAAATTCTCTTTTTAACTACCTTTTTATGTGACTTATTAGGTTCCTAATATGTTTGCAGTGATTATAATTATAATTAGAATTAGATAAATTAAAACTCATTTTAATTTACCTTTAATTTTCTAATTGAATAATTTATAAATATAGATCAAGATTGACGTTTAACAGCATGTCATGATTACCCAAATATTAGGAATGTCAAAATGGTTTCTCTCAATCTATCCATGCATGGTTATGATGTATAATTTAATTCTTTTATCTCTAATGTTCTAATTGAGCATAAAGTATGAATTTAGTGTCTACTATTCCAAATCCAATCATATTTGTTGTCTACTCTTCCAAATCCAATCATATTTGTTCTTTCTAATTAATAATTGATATTTGAAAACACCTTTTTAATTATCAATTCACTTCGATTAGATAATTCCTACATCATTACTAAGAAAGGAACCTTCTTTCTAATTACTTTAAGGTGATGAATCTTTTTTTGACTTACTCAACTATCTTTATACAGTTCATACTATATCTAACTACTATTGTCTTAGCTACCAGAAATAGAATAAATCATAAATAATATCAAAATGTAATAATTCTCATATGAGACACTTTGGTAATCTCAAGTCTAAGAATTAATTATACAATCATTATAATAAGAAAATACACAGACAATAATTAATATTCTATTTCAGATCCTTATAATTGGGTCAATTTAGTGAACTTATTCTCTAATAAACACCCATATGTTATTTAAGTACTTCTATACTTTAATTTATAAGATCAATTACATAATATAGAAACATAATATGTGCTAGTTTTACCGTTTCATCAATATTATGTTATGATGAAACTATAACTATGAACAGTTTAGGAATACTATATAAATGCAAATTGAATATCATAATTATGGTTTCATTATAATTTTTATTACATATTAGTTATTCCAAGGATTTTACCTTTACTATTAAATCATCAAATGTAATTATAATAAAATACATAAAAATTCTTTTATTAATTAAAATAATAATGTTATATATAAAATTACAACCAACCAATATGTTGCAAGGGCATAACGATCTCCCACTTACACTAAAGCTAATAGCCTATATATCTGATACAATATCCATCTATATATCTATCATATCTCTTTTGAGACAATGGCTTAATGAGAAGAACTGCAAGATTCTCTTTAGAGGGAACTTGCTATAATATTGTGTCTTTCCATTCCACTTTCTCCTTAATCAAGTAAAACTTCATGAGTACATGTTTAGACTATTGATGAGTTCTTAGTTCCTTTGCCTATGCAATGATGCTATTGTTGTTATAATATAATACTATTTGTTCAAACATGTTTAGAACTCTTGCAATTTACCACACTGCCATTCAGAGTGAAGATGTCCTTAACTGTGATTTGTTATCATTTGGATCGAATTGAAAACTAGCATCTAAATACCCCTTAACTCTAATTTTAACTTCTCTATAGACCAAGAAGGCATCTTTCTTCCTTCTCAAGTACTTTAAAATGTTTTTCATAATCGTCTAGTGACCATCACTATTATTGGCTTGAAACCTGCTCGTTGTGCTTAAAGTATAAGAGACATTTAGTCTAGTATATAGCATCGCATATATGATTGATCCAACTGCCAAAGCACATAGAGCAAAATCCATTTTATCTCTCTTTTCTTGTATCTTAGGAAACATACTATATGAGAGAAATCCGATGCAACATAGTTAAGAATCTCCTCTTAGAATTCTCCATACTAAACCTCTTTAGTACTTTATATATATATATATATAGACTGGGATAAGCCAAACAATCTCTTTATTATACCTCTATATATTTTTATTCCCATAATATAGTTGCTTCTCCTATATCCTTCATGGAAAAGTTCATGGACAACCAAATCTTTACATGATGAAGCATTGGTATGCCATTTTCAATCAGTATTATATAATCTATAATACCACTAAGAAGACAATGATGCTACCACTAACCTTATTATGAAAAAAATAGTTCATCCATAATCTTTATAAAATCAAACTCTTTGAATGTCTCATCAAAGCATATATTCCAACTTCGTGACAATTGTTTAAGTCCATAAATATAATTTTGAAACTTACATACTTGATTAGGAAATCTCTTATTTTCAAAACCCTTAGGTTGTGTCATATGCAAATCCTCAAGAAAATTTCTATTAAGAAATGATGTTCTGCTATCTATTTGTCAAATTTCATAATCATAATATGTGACTATAGCCAATAGGATCTTTATGGAGTTAAGTATAGATACTGGCAATAAGCTTTGAACAAGATCAACTCCTTGTTTTTGTTTGTAACTTTTAGCCATTAGCCTTGCTTTATACGTGTGTACATTACCATCCATATAATTTTTCTCTTAAAAAGACACTTGCACCTAATAGGTATAATACCATTAGGAGGATCCTCCAAAGTTCATAAATGGTTAATTTACATGGATCATTTTAGATCTCATAACTTTATGACATTTTAAAGAATCAATATTAGATATTGCTTCCTTAAAATTATTAAGCTCTTCATCTATGAGCGATACATTGTCTTTCCTATTTTTAATATGTATATCAAATTTAGTGGGTGGATGACGTATCCTACTCGTAAGTTGCAACTTATGTGTCTCTTGGTTGCATATCACTTGTATCAACTTGATGTTCCTATTCCATCTGGATGTGTATTTAAGGTTCTTGAACTTTTCTAAGTTCTACCTCACTTACGCTACTTTATGTGAGAATAATTTCTCTTTCTAGGAATGTGGCATATTTTGAGATAGACACCCTTTACTTAAGAGTGATAAAATTGATATATGACACTCTTTTTCAAATATCCCATAAAATTGAATTTATCTTATACAACTTAGAGCTTATTAGATCATACACGCTTCATATAAGTATCACATCCCTAAATCTTTAAGTATGACAAGTTTGGTCTATTACTATTCCATACCTTTTATGGAGTGTTATCAAACGACTTAGATGGAAATCTATTAAGAAGGTAAACAAAAATTTCATATGTATATCCCTAGAAGGAGATAGGAAGGATTACATGACTCATCATAGAACATATCATATCTGATAAAGAACGATTTCTCCTTGTAGACACTCTATTATGTTGTGGATATCTAAGAGGAGTCTATATTGAGAGAACCTCATTCTCATCTAAGTAACCAAGAAACGCATAGTCTAAGTATTAACCACATCGATTAGATATAAGGGTCTTAATACTTTTACCAGTTTGTTTCTTAACCTCAAATCTAAAATTTTTAAACTTTTCAAATGATTTAGACTTTTGTTTCATTAAGTATACATAACCAAATCTAGAATGATCATTTGTGAATATAACGGAATATGAATATCCACCTTTAGCACAAGTAAACATAGGGCTACATATATCTGAATGTGTAAGCTCTAGTAACTTATTGGCATGTTCTCATTTTCCACTAAAAAGTTGCTTGGTTTGTAACAAACAAGATCTACAAGTTTCATATGATTCATAATCAAAAAGATAAAAATATCCTTCTTTATGTAACTTTATGATTCTAGTTTCGTTGATATGACTTAACTTATAATGTTATAAATATGATGGATTTTGGTCACTTAACTTTCTTTTCTTGCTATTTATATTAAAGATTGGCTTTTAAAGATCTAATTTATACAAATCATTTTAAGTAATCCAGATCTGTAATAATCATTTTTATAAAAAGAATAACTCTTAATTCTTAATAATAAAGAGAAATCCATTCAAATTTAATTAACAAATGGGAATAATGTTTCTAGTAATGATTAGAACATAATAAAAACTATCTACTTCTAGTTCAAGGCTAGAAGACAAAGCTAAACTACAAGTTCCTAAAACTAATACGCCTAATCTTACTCCGTTGCTAACTTGCAGGTTCATTTCAACTTTCCTCAACAATTTACCTCTTGTTAACATCTCATGTTAGTATAAATATCATGGATATATCCATTATCTAACACCTAAGAGTATAAAATAGAAGTAGAAATATTGATCTCATTCATAAACATACCTAAAGAAGCAAATTCCTTAAGCTTCTTATCTTTTAGGGTAGCAAGATATGCTTTATAGTTCCTCTTGTAGTTTCCATTAACTCCATAATGAAAGCATATGCTCTTATCATTTTTTTTTCTTCTTGACACCACCTTTTGGCTTTGCTACCTTAGTAGAAGCCTTCTGTATCTTGTTATAATTTGTTTGGAGCCCTTTTTGTCACCCTTAAAAGAATCCATAATAAGAATAGAATTAGGTTCCTTATTAAGGCATCAGTCTACAACCTTGAGCATATTCAATAGTTTAGGTAATGACACATCCTTTTATTTCTTATAGAAGTCCATAAATCGAAGCCGAACATCACATTTGAGCATTTCTTCATTATGTAATGTTGAATCATTCTCTTTTTAGGGATTATTTATGTTATCCTATGTCTATTGATTTGGGTATTTGTTTAAAGATGATCTAAATGAATTCATTATATTGTTTTAATGAAAACCCATTGCTAAAATCTTAAATACAATATGTAATTATTGTGTTTTTGATTCATTTGTGGCAATTGATAATGTCGAATCATTAGGGATAATATAATCTTAGGTAAATGTAGTTGTTGCCTTGATTAATATGTTTTCCTAACTTGTAATGCGACTCCTATTAAATCTAGAGAGCTTATTCTAGATTGTTTGATAGCTAGGTTTAGTTAACGAGCTTATCTTAATTAAACACAACCTAAGGGAAAACTGGGTTAACAAAGCTTGTCGTTCACCTATGATTAATAGTTTCTACGAGAAGCGTGAAAACAATAATTCAATGAAGTATGTTTAATTGTGTATGGGTTAAGATTGATCCGAGAACTAGATTCCAAACCTATTCATCACTTTTTCACTGCATGCTTTAATTTGCTTTCGTTAGTTTAAGTTAACTTTATTTTCTTTACCAATTTCAACTAACCCCTCCCCCTAATATCCTAAACACTAATTTATTTCATTGCAAAAGCTACACGAACACTCCCTTTGGATATGATCCCCACTCACCACTTTTATAAATTTTAGATGTGTAGAGTTAGGTTTATTTTCTGGTGCATTTGACACGCATTAAGATAGAGCTTTTAGTTCACAGCCCCAGTCAATGCAGCTAGCATTTTAACCATTAGATGTTGGTTCCTTTGTTAGGCACATATATCATTTTTACAACTAGTGTTTTTGCACTTTCTCCTTTATTTCCTCCCACTTCTAGCTTGCTTGCTCGTCTATCTAGTGTGCCACTTGCTCCTTTGTTTGGTGGTCATGTCTATGTTTACTATCATTTATGTGTTCTTCTCTTCTAAGCGATTACTTCCATTGGTAAGCTCCTTCACCAATGGCCATGTCTGCCACTAGTGAAGGCTCACCATAGGAGACACACTCCTGCTATTGTTTGGGCCTAAAACAATGCAATTAAACACATTTACATACACAAAAGATAAATCACATAACTAAAAAATCTAATCCATACATTCAAATTCTAAAGGGGACATGCATCTATGTTTTCTCCATATCTCAATCAAGCATAAAACACTTACAAACATGTATTCAAGAAATAAGACAAAATAAGAGACATATGTTTGAATTGTTCAGATTGTGTAGCTAATTTCTAAAAATTACAAACACAAAAAAAGATTTTATTTTTATTTTGTTTAAAGGCTGCAAGCACGTGTTTCCATAACTTAGATGTAGGCTTGTGATATAATTTTTCTAGAAAATGTAAAACAAAAAGGTAATTTCAAATTTTAGAAAATTAAAATAATCCTAATCAATATTAGGCAAATACGATAAAATAATATTTAACCTTTAATTTTTTTATCAAATCAATAACAATCAAGCAATTTAATCAACTTAAACAATTAAATGAGGCTTTGATACCATTGTTAAAAAACTAATCGAGATCTAATCAGGACATTGTGGAAATATAAATTTAATGGTTTCCCAATTGGATCTCAATAATTAAATAACTTGAAAAATAAAAATCATAAAATTTAATTGAATTGTATCTGATTTGAATTCCTGTAAAAACTTCTTCACGTGGTATCATCTATGAGCTATCTAAGTGTCCAACCTCTAACAGTACCTAGAGAGCTGATAATAAGAATCAACTCTTTGAGAAGTTAAGGACGAAGTGATAACTCTCTTATGCCCTCCTCCTATTTATAGAGAAAGACAGAAGAGTTCAACTCTTATTAAAAGTAAACTTCTTAATAATAATTAAAGTCAAACCATAATTATAATTATACTTTAGTTTTAATAAAATCAATTATCTCATATCTGATTCCTGAAGTTTTTCATTTTTCACAATTAAGTTTAACTTAATTTCTCTTTTTAACTACTATTTTATGTGTGACCCATTATGTAACAACCATATACCCCCTAGAAGGATATACGGATGTTACCTAAGACAGGACTTAAACATATCAAAACAATACAAAGCATTGCCAGAAATTCAAACAACCAATCATTACTTTTCCATACATATTCAACTTTAAATAGAATTTAACTAGAACACTGAATTTATCCGAATAGATGCTTCAATTACAACACCATCTTGAATTAAAGTTATTACATTACAAACCCTTAAACAAAATAGTACATATCTTAAGTTGAAATACGCTTTGTATTACAATATTTACAAACTTTTAACAAAATACATTATGTCTCATGTTATTACTTACAACTCAAACATACATTCCCAAAACAAAACACATTCTTCATTGGCCATTACGGTTATTATTGTCCCAGTCTTCAAACCCTCCTATCTGAACCTACACGGGACAAAACCACCATGCTAAGCATAAAGCTTAATGGGGAATAAACTAAACATGATATAAGCTGTCAACTATTTCAAACAGCCATCCAAACATTCACATATTCAAAATCACATCAGATTATAAGCAATGTTTAGCTATCCATTTTCAAATCGAACTAAAATATCATAAATCTCAGAATAAAATATAGCATATTAAAACAGGTTACACATTTGCTTCCGAGCAAAACTCACCAATTTCAAAGATGAATATTATGATATCAGAACAAAACTTGCCTATAATAAAACATAATTTGCTTATTTCAGAACAGAGCTCAGATGTTTCAGATCAAAAGCTTATTTATATCATATTTAAGCATATAACAAAATACAAAACAAGTTAGTATGTTAATCCTTTATACAGAAGTGGGTAACAGGATTAATACAGGAGATACTGTGATCTGTATCACATAATTGGAGAGATTTATGTCTCAATAACAGGAGACACTGAAGTCTCACAAGAGCAGCTGCAGACCCTTCTAGACATGCCTACTTACCCATGAATAGGACTTAATCGTTTTAAAACAAAACAATTTCATTTCAGAATTCTCATGTGAGGAACATATTGCAACACATACCACTTTATTCCATTTTGTTCAACTTGACATATTCATTGATTTCCAAACAAACTAACATGTCACACAATTACTAGTATGTTCAACAATGCATCAATAGAGGTATTGAGTCATCACAAATTATGTATATTCACACAAATACAAAGCACTTCCAACACAATCCCAAATATCAAACTCCTCGGACACTTGATGGTACAGAAATTAAGACAATATCATCGCAGAAATTCCCAATTCACAAACATCCATATCCAATTCATAATACATAAGCCTTTGGAACTCATTCATTCATTAACACACCAAGCAATTCAATATTGTATTCATCATTATTAAACCATAGATTCTTTATATTATCATCTCAATTAAATTGAATACCAATTAAAGTTCATAACACACCTTAAACAAGTCCATTTAAGTCCTATTATACCAAATAAATTAGCTTAACCTTATATATTTCATCAATTGCACAAAATCCCATTTTTTCACCTTCCTAATCAATTCCCACAATTGTGGGATAAGTGACTCGAAATCTCCAGATAGCTAGTTTCACAGGACATGTTTTTGTATCAGTTTTGTATGGCCATTTTGACCTAGAAATTGACATTTTTAGACAAGACGTTCTTCTAAACAAATGTTCCTATATGTATTAGGTTTCAAAAGAAATAAAGATAATGCAATTTGGTTCATTATTCCGAGAGTTATACCCAAAATACTACAGTCTGGTCTCAACCGTGGACAGCAACAAGAACTCAACTTCAAGCCAAATTTGAAAACCTTTGTTAATAGAAATAAAATTCAATTACTTTATGAAAGTTGTTAATGTATGTGTTTAGTTTAATCGTCTCATTTGGATACCTACAGGTTAAGATATGACTAAAATACCGATACCTGTTTAGTGGAACCACTCCTTCTAACAAATATCCAGTATGTATCAAGTTTCTAACCTCAATTCTTTCTTAATTCAATAAACATTTTATCCATTTCAGACATCAAACAATACATGTTCTAACATGATATCAAGTTTAGCATTCCCTTACCTCACTAAACTTCAAATTCAACTTCAAGAATCCAATTAAACCAAGCTTCCAAACAACCAGCACATACTTAAGTTTAATGTGCAACTTTCAGCATCAACAAGGTAATAATAAATAGAATCACAAGACCTACTTCTTAATGGAATAACTTATAAAGCTTCCTAGTGTTAATGATTTAAACTCCAGAAGAAGTCCAGAAATTGAGAGAAGATGGGAGGTTTTGGTGGAAAGAAAAACAAAAATGAAGAAAGCTAGAGTTACTCCAACAGAAACATGCTTCATCACCAGCTAGGTGTCACTAGCTTAAGATGCCACTTAACACCATGACATGAAGCCCACTTGCCCACCATTTACGCTGCCATTTGTAACACTTTAACTAGGCCACTTGTCCTCCTATTATGCTGCCAAATGTCACACATTGAATGATGCCAAATGTCAATGTATTAGCTATGGCAAATGTCACTAATTCCTAGGCTTAGTTATTCTAATTTCCATGTACCAACTTAACTTGTCACTTGACAATTTTCCTAGTCCAAATATACATTTAAATAACTCAATTCTCTAATGGTCTCAATTAATTCCAATTTACTAACTATAATCCACTTGATCAAAAATTCAAGTCATATGTCTTTCATATTCTAATCATAGCAAAATTCTAACTCCTATCACACATATACTTTCATAAACATGTATTATTTCA
>JANKOD010000006.1:9558248-9575297 GCA_026284645.1 Erythroxylum acuminatum | reverse complement strand
CTCCTACTTGTTACAACCGAAACCTTCACAAAAAGACTGACTTGAGCGTCGGAGGGGCCTCCCGGGAATCAACTCCCGGCCCGCCATTATCTGTTTTGCAGGTATTCTATAGCCAGAGTCGCACCTACCATGAATCCAAACTACGACGTTCAACCCCAGCAAAATCAGGCTGAACCTGGTACCAAGGTAGCAAACAACGTATCTAACTTTGTTTCACAATAAAGCTACCAGCCGTGGTCCTAGAAAATAAATCTAAAGTATAATCCAAGAAAGTTATACTTTCTTTTGAAGATTTTGAAGAGTCAATTGGTGAGCATATGTTGTAATAATGCTTAAAGACTAACAGTACAGCTTACCGTACTTTCCCCGAGTAGAGAAATCCTTTTGATTCAAGTGTGATATTATTATATATAACCACTCAAATAAAAGGCTTAAGAGTTTTATGTTATGAATTATATACCAACTCTAACAATCTCCATTTATATGTTTGGATTATTTTGTTCGTGCTAGCACTTTTTTTTCCACGGTTTGGGAAGTTTGTTGTAGCAGCGCTATATGAGCAACAATAACTAACTCCTCATAAAACTGTTCAATATACTTCAGCACATGGCAGATTTTACAGAAATCCATTCCTCTTATACTTCTAAACAAGGCTATAAAAGATAATTAAAAAGGTCCAATCAGAAACATTTTTTAGTACTGTTCCTAAATTTAAAGTATTGGCCGATAAGGAATACAATAGAGATCCATTATGTAATCACCCAATGTCAATTTGTAGGGTTTGATTAGTGTTATAATTTTCTAAGTGTATCTTCTCTAGACTCTTGGCCAAGCCATTACTTTAGGAATAAGATGCCGAGCTCAACTAGCCACCTAATAAACGACAGCAAAAAGCTACGGCAACAAAACATTAAATTATGTTTATCTGCACGTGAGTGAATAAATGACAATAGGTACTATAGAAACTTACAAGACAGCACTTTCATAGAATCGGCATACTAAATCTTCATCAGTGAGTATTTATTCAACAAAAAAAAAAACAATTTGACACTTGCTTTGGAACTAGTTACTGCTTATTATATTCGAATGTGGCCTTTAAAAAGAAGTTAATAGTAGCATATTTATTTAGTGTGCCACATTGAAAAGTGAAAATATCAGTTCGTAGTGTATGTAAGGTACACAATAAGAATTGCGGGTATCATTAGACCTCGTGTCTTAATAAGAGATAAAAACAAAAATCTCATGTTAATATTCAAATTCTAATATTTTTATCTTTGCACTATATTAAGAAAACATTGCAGGTAAACATACGAGGATATGCACATGATGTGCCTGCCCAATTATGTAATACTTTCAGAAAATGAGCTCAATACTTCTAGGCTGCCTAATAGTGGTCCTAGTTTGTAGTCGTTTGTAACCATGCTCGAAACATGTATGGCAGTGATTGAAGACTACAATTTACATGCGCTATTAATTAACTATTAGTACTGGACAAGGTAAAATTACAAGTTAAGGGCGTGGAAAAAATAACTAAATCAATAGAAGTAATGGGGCTCTTGCTTTCTTAGGTCACATCTAAGAGAAGAAGGAACCGTCACTAGCACCTTTTCTGAGTCGTCGCTAATGGTCATAGAACAAGATGCTCTTTGAAAGATATTATTATATGCCTTCGGTTAATTTTTTCCTATATGAATACCAAAATCAGAAAACAAAGATGCAAAAGGATAGGGCAAATGAACGACAAGTCTACGGTTGTCAGGCATAAATGAAGGTTTCCATGTGACTCTTTTTCTCCCTTTCTCGTGTCAAACGCAATAAATTTGAGAAGCTTTTAAGTCAGCTCTACCATTGTATGGATAAGAAAAGGTATTATGTTGTATCACTTGTTTGCATGGATTGATGAAAAAAAGAAAGAAAATATATAATGAATTTAAATTTCTTTGTGTCGTTAACAGACAAGTAAAACCATGCCAGAGTAGAAGAAAAATCAAAATTTTCTTTGAAATTGCACTGTTACAAAAATACCTCACTTCTATCCCGTTTTCAGAACACCATTGTAAAGTAATTTCCTTTTCCTATAGGTTTCCTTTACCGTGTCCGGACTTTTGCTTTAAATATTACCCTTTTTTCCCATAACGAGAAGATTGATTTTATTGTTTCAAGAGAGATATGTATCCAACAGTTATCAAAGAAAGCCTACTAATTTCAACTGTTTTTCTTCCTACATCTTTGCTTTTCTACGATTTTCTCCCAATCCGGACATAGTTGTGCTAGCATCTTCGGTAAGCATTTCAATCTCTCTCATATATGTAGAAACTTTCTTTTCCTAACCATTTTCACTGCAAGTCTAAATCCCAAGAAACTGAAGACTTGAAAACGATAGAAATATGCAATAAAAACACCAAACTGAAAATTTCATTTCCCAAAAAGTCTCCAACGTTTTAACTATACTAGAAAGGGCAGGTGTACTGTGCAAGCATAACCTACCCCAATAAATACACCAAAGTGAAAATTGCATTTCCCAAAAAGTCTCCAAGGTTTTAACTACACTAGAAAGGGCAGGTGTACTTGCGTACATCTGTCCGATTGAAGTTGAATATAATACTCGCGTTAGGTGTTTTCAATCCATACCCTTCACATGTTAGTGAGCCCCACGCACAATATCCCTCCCAAACCCTAAAATAAAAACTAAAAAGTGCTGGGCTTCCCAGCGAACTCCAAATAATAGAGTAATGGAGAAAAATAAGAGTCTGACTAGATCAAGGAGATTATAAAAACGGACCTTCAAAAGATGCTCACGGCTCTTCAAGATCTTGGCACCTCCCATTAGCATTGTAACGTGGGCATCATGCCCGCAAGCGTGCATTTTCCCAGCAACTCTGCTTTTGTGTTCCCACTCTACAGCCTCCTGTAAACCAAAGAAACTACATCATCTTCAACTTAAAGATCAAGGGAATTTGTACCTGTAGTAATGTCAAATGATATACATTCATTTTTCTCACAACCTTACCACTGTTCTCAGGTAGCTTTGGCTTCACCTCATATCTCAACAATATTTTTTAATTAAAATTTTCAATTTAAGCTAATATTAAAGCCTTATCAAATATATAGTTTTTATCTCACAATAGTAACCAAAAATAGAATAAAACAATACAAAATAATGAAAGTACTATCAGTCTTAATTTAAGATTTAAGATTTGTGTCAGATCGTCAGTTCTATTTATTTATCATATTCTAAAATTCGGTCAAATTTTAATTAATTAATTAATTAATTATATTTTCATAATTATATGCGCACGTGAGTGAGCAAGTGAGTATAAACACAAACCTTGTGTGAAAATGATAAAGTTATAAAATAGAAGAATAAATTTTTATATATTTACTCAAAAAGTTAATTTGTATATATATATATATATTTACCGAAAAGGGTAGTAACGACAAATCTAGTTTTCCGTTTGTATATCTCAATCTAATTTTTGTGATAAAAATTTGAAGAAGAGGTATGTATCTTTGTGTGAATTTTATATGCATACGTACACATACACATAGAAATAGATGAACACGTACTACATGCATATTTATATAGAGTAGTCGCTTATAAGGAAAAGTTGGGGAACCTGAATAGGAAGAGCATCCATATCAGCTCGGATAGCCACAAACGGAGGTCCTCCCGTTCCAATCGACGCCCGAATACCCGTTTTGGCCAGAGGATATGTGTACTTAATATCCATCTTATCCAGCTCATTCCTAACCAACTCACTGGTTTTAAATTCCTCAAACGCGAGCTCAGGATTCTCGTGAATTGCCCTCCTAACGCTCTTCAACCATCTCACCGTCTCCGGCCGGTGGGCCAGGGCTAGCACCTCGTCGGAGCAGCTCTTGCTCCATAGGGCATCGCATCCGCCGGATGACGAAGATCTCTTGTTGGTCGAGGTTCCCGATCGGTTCTTGTGGGAGTTCAGAGGCTTTGAATTGAAGGAAGTAGTGGTAGTAGTTACAAAGGCATGGAAAGAAGAAGAAGAGTAACTGTTCTCTGGATTCTTGTTTGAAGAAGAAGAAGAAGAAGAAGAAGAGAGTGAAAGAATAGCGGCAAAGAGGAGGAGTGAGAGGTGAATGTTCATTTTTCGGGAATGAAGAGAGAGAGAAGAGGAGGTCCGTATCCGTTTGAGCTTGAGGAGGGGGAGTCATATTGAGAAGCAAACTAAGAATAAAAATGATTAAAAGCACGTGGAGATACAAAGGATGGATAAACAGGCACGTGAGAGAATTTGAGTTTTTTAAAATTTATATATTTTAATTTAATGATTACGACTTGAGTTAAATTGACGATTGTGGGTGCTCCACTTTCAGTGAGCGCTTTTGAATTAAATTCTCGTCATCCTTTTCCCTCTGGGCGTTGAGTAGTTGGTATGAATTGTCGTTTTGGAAAGTAATTTTTTATTTAAAATTTATATTATCATATTTGATTTTTTTTAGTAGTTTAGAAAGTAAAATTTTTCTCAATTTAGGGAGAATAGTAACACATTATTTGGATTCTAAATTTTAGCACCCCTTGATATTTAGATTACTTTCCTCAAGAATTTAATCTAAAAAATACACTAGTCAATTTAACTCATCTTTCTCTTTCAACTCTTCGACAACTTTTTTTATAAAACTCTATCTCCTATTCAAAATATCATATTGGATTGGATTTTGGTACGATATTGTACCGGTATCGGTTAATGCTGAATACCATTTCGAAATTTTTTTTAAATTTATGAAATAGTTCTTAAATTTTTTAAACATTACAAAATAATCTATTGTCATGTTATACAATTATACTGTATATTTTTAACCCTATCTCCGAAAACCATAATAATAAAACATGAGACACTATCTGCTTTCAAAGTAAAACTAGTTGCCAATATTCTTTAAAATAATTAAACGAATTATTTAAGCTACTCCGCGATGGCCGTTTTGCATTATGTTTATAGAATACTAAAAGATAATAAGACTATAAATATTATTTATTTTAAAGCATATAAATAATTGAGAAGTATATCTAAGTAAATTTGAATATACTAAAAAAAACAAAATTACCCAATTAAAAGTAAATATATATCAATTTTCTTTTTATTTAGAAACTCGTGTAATACTTACATTTAAAATTTTGAAAACAGAAAATATTTATTATTATTGAATTAAGATTCAAATTTAAAAAGAAAACAATCCATAAAAACTTGACATAATTTATATCATTTCATTGAGAAGTAATCTTTTTCAATATAATTCTTTTTTAATCAAACTAATGTATGGTTTCAAAGTCTCTTTTTAAATGGTGGATACATGAATATTTTAGTTAACGAACAGCTTCAAAACCAAATCTCATAATAGCTAAATATATCGAAAGCATTACCATGCTTATTGATTATATATGAGTTCTTCCATGAAACTCACCATTTTAAATGCTTCTTATTTCTCTAAAAAAATAAAACTTCTTTAAGTCCAAACATAAAATAAAAGATAATTGTGTAAAAGATAAAAGAATAAACTTTAAAATTGAAGTAAATAACTTGACATACCTTAAAAAGCAAATAAAACTAAAAGTGAAAATTAAAAAATAATATGGTAAAAGTGCCTTAAAGCTAAACGTAAGTGAATCAAGGATGTTATATAAGGATGAAAAATCAGCTTCTAATATGTAAGAATTGAAGGAATTTAAAAGGTTGATATAACATTATAGTACATAAATAATAATAAGCACCTCTAATTGTAAGGTTCCGGTCATGCATATCATACATAATATATATCAAATATACGCGATGAAAAATAAAATAGAACATCAAAAACCAAATCTACTCAAAGAGCATAGAAAGAGAAAAGGTTACAAGAAGTTCTAATATCATAGGACAATCATGTGCTTATTCAAGTTCACAACAGAAGAAGAGGCTAAATGGTAGTGTAACACTATACAAAATAAATTAGACCTCCAAATATAGTAGTGGTGAGTTTAGGTTGAGCTCATAACAATTAAATCTGATTACTTTCCTAAATTATACCTATATGTAAAACAAGTTGATTTGGATCAATGCAAGTTAGAAAACAAAAATAAAATTGAATTTATAAAAACAACTCAAATTAAACAGCAATAAGGAGATAAAATTGATTAATGATTTGAAATTCGGTTCTTTGATTTAATCTCGGCCTAAGCACAATTTCACATATATCATTGAATGATTGTCTTCACACCTCTCTTTAGACTACTGATCGTGAATTAACAATAAGCTTTGTTAATCCCAATTTTTCCTTAGGTTGTACTTAATTAAGAAGAGCTCGTTAATTAACCATAACTATCGAGATACCTAGAACAAGCTTTCTAACTTTAACTAGACAGCCGCATTACAAGTGAAAAAACAGATCAATCTAAGAAATAATCTCACAAGCTCTAATTATTTAACTTATATATGTTATCCTTAAGGATTTAATACCATTAGTTGCACATACGACTTCAAACACGACTATTACGTATCGTATTCAAATTCTAGCAATGGGTTTTCATAAACAAACGATTAAATAGAGTATCAAAAGCATTATTACACAATACCCAATCGTTAATCTCAAGATAACATTAAAAAATCTGAAAATGAGGGAAAGAAAATGATACATAATGACATATACTTAAATGTGCTCCTTGGCGTCGATTGCACCTCCTAACTGGTGTCGAGTGGGTTAACCCTCCATCTTTTCCATCAAGCCCCAAGAATCAGCCAAGAATGTCTCCATCATGGTTGAAAATTGACTAGAATTAAAGAAGAATCTGGTCTGGTCATTTTTCTGCACACTTTCCATTTGTAATCTCCAAGAATGATGAAGGAGAATCAACTGTTGTCCACCCTCCTTCTTGAAGACCGAAGATGAATGAAGAAAAAGAATCAGCTGCTGTCCACCCTCCTTGCTCCAGCCATTCACAAAGATAATTTTCTGTTATGAAAATGCCCAGTGCTGTCTCAGTTTTTATCTCATCCAACCCTCATCTCCACTATCCGCACATACACCTTATTCCCTAGCCCCCAATCACGTTTTTGCTTTAGCCTCACTTTTTTACATTCTCCCAGCTGACACTTTTTTATCCCTCACATCTTACAAAAGCTAGGTTTTTCTTTGGAATGGACGTGTGTCTTTTTGTTTTGTCTTCTAATGCATGTCATGGCTGTAACAATTTGGTTTGTCTTATAATGCATGTCAAGGCTATAACATTTTAATTGTTACAATCATGAGACTATTAGGGGGGGGGGGGGGAGGTGATCATTTTTTTCTCCCAAAAATCCCAATTGTAACACCATTCTCTTTATAATAAAAACTTGGTTAAAATCATATGATAAATGGACAACTAGCTTAATTCTTTTGGTAGTGTAATTTATATTACAACTATGGTCTTTTTAAATCAAAATTTTACACAAACCTTCTTTTTTTTTTGCTTTATCTTGTCTCTTTTTTAAAAATATTTTTCTTCTTTTTGCTCCATGAAGACAATAGAGTATGAACAATGAGAAGATGGCTTAATAAGTATGCTTTTGGGTCACTTTGGCTCCTTCATTCCCAAAATGTACTTAAAATCAAATATGAGCTAAAGTGAGTATCCAAAGCATTTTAAGACATACTAAGTGTAATGGATTAAATGTATCAACAATTAAGCACATATCACTAAATACATTATAGAATTAGGCTATTCACATATCTAAAATATCTAATGTTTATTTATTTATGGAGACCAGACATTAAACTTAACAAAATTAAGCATGGGAATATACCTTTGTGGATTAATATTCATAATATTCCATTGAAGTGTCAGTCTACTTAGGGATTAGATATGTTAGCTAGCTACGTAAGGAAGCTCTTAGACATGGATGAAACCACTTCTTAGAAGGGAAAGAAAAAACTTTGCTAGAATTTGTGTAAATGTGGAGCTAGAACAAAGTTTTACCAAAATTCATTCCATTAATGAGGCTTGGAGATGGTGATAGCTTAGTTGAGGATCATGTTTTGGTATCTTACCATTATAACCCTGCTTAAAACAATAAGGTCAGTGATAACAACTGATAGGAAATTTTATAGAGGGGACTTTATAGAGCTAATTGGGCTGGATGTACAACAAAAGGAGCATAGTTCTAAAGATACACAAGAGAAAGTCAATCATAATGGGTGAATCTCTTAACCTGACTACTCAATAGTGATGGAATGATATGATCAAATAGGCCTATTTTAATCATTAGAGATTGATTCTGGTACCTTACATGGTGTGGAGAACTTAGATATTTGTTGGAATTCCATCAGTTGGTCCTCTTGGAATGAAACTAAAAGGACCATTTACTTTAGCTGATTTAGGAAAAATAAAGGAGGTTTAGAGCGATAATGGAGCAAACATAGGGGATAATACATATATTAGGGAATATAATAAGCTTGATCTACAAGGATTCTAGAGTGGTAGTAAAAGGAAGGCAGGGAGAAAGGGTATGGGTTCCAAACCCAAAAATTAACAAAAATCTTTAATGTGTCTTAGAATATAAGGGAAATTAACTTCCATAATAAAATAGTAACTCTAAAAGATTTTGTAGAAGAGACCAAACCAGTAGTGATGGGCTTACTGGAAACAAAAATAAAGGAGGATTTTGAGAAGGAAATGGGTATTCCTTTTTAGCCACAACCTCACCACTATGGAAAAACAATTGTGGCCTATGATTTTATTATAGCTATGGTCAATACGTTGGACTCTAATTACCAATTAATGCACGTAAATATAAAAAAGATTCAGGACAATTATAGAGTTACTACTACTTTTATTTATGGTTCCAATTTTAGCTTCCTTAGGAGACTTTTGTGGGATAAAGTGGAGCAGATTAATTCTGTCATACAAGGACCTTAGCTTATTAGGATTTTAATATTATAAAGCACAAAGATGAGGTCGAGGAGCAAATACAAAATATGAGGGGTAATAAAACCCTGAAGGTTGCTTATTCATTTGGAGCAACAGGCAGGCTTCTAAATGGCATAAGAAGAAAAAATTAGATAGGGCCTTAGTTAATGTGGAGTGGCTGGATGAACCCCTTGAAAGTAAAACAACTTATAAAGAGGTCTTATTTTCATATCATTCCCTTATCATTATATAAGATATGTTAAACAAGACAAGATGAAAGTTCCCTTTCATGTTTAACTCCTTCCTAACTAAGGATCCATGCCTTGATGAAGCTATTCTAAAAGAAATGTTAATTAGAGTCTATGATTGTAAGGCTTATATCTATAATAAGAAGCCTAATGCTATTAAGAAAGAGTTAAAAGCTATTAATTCTAAAAGGACCATAAATAATGGAAATAAGATAGAGGAGGCCAGGAAGGAAATGATCAAGGCCCAGTAGAAGTTATATATACAACCTAGGGATCCAAAGTTTAATAAAAAGGAAAGGGGAGCATCAAAGGAAAGGGGAGCTACTTTTATCCGGAATTCAATCATTTTATGAAGAGCAAGGATACGGTGGATCAAAGAAATGAAGAGAAACTCTAAATATTTTCACAACTCCATCAAAGTTAGGAGTATTTTGCTTCTTCTGTGGTAGTAATGCATGTACTTCATTAAAAAAGGCGGAGTTGAATGAAGAAGTATTCATATATTTGAAGAGTTCCATTGGTAATACAACTAGTGGCCAATCAACAGTGTCCCTACTAAGGTCCTTTATTAATTACCAAGGTAGTACAGAAAGCTATTAGTGTATATATAGACCCTTTATAGCTCAAAATGGTAAAAGAATAATGTTTGAGTTAAATCCCATAAAGGCCTCAAGCCCAGATAGGCTTAGTGGCCACTTTTTTCAAAATGATTGGAAAATGATTAACAATGTGGTGATAGATGTCACTGTGGAATTCTTAACAATAGAAAGATCCTAAAGAAGATAAATAAAACATTTATAAGCCTAATTATAATTGTCCAAAATCCTAGCTCCATTGGGGACTGTAGGTTAATTTCACACTCAAATTACTTTACAAAATTATCTTAAAATTGTTGGCCTCTAAAATTAAAAAGGTATTGAGCTCTATAATTAGTAAAACTCAAAGGGTCTTCTTATAGGGAAGGCAAATAGAAATAATGTCCTATCTATGGGCTATGGTGGAAGAAACTTACGAAAATATTGCATCCTTAAGATATACTTTCAAAAAACCTATGTTACTATCAACTGAGACCTTATTTTATAAGTTTTGGAGGTGTTAGGGTTCCCTAACAAGTAAAGGAATGGATTAAAGAATCCATCACTATTCCCTCCTTTAGTGTTCTAGTAAACAGGCGACCACCAAGCTGTTTAAAGGAGCAAAGGCTTAAAAGGGACTTGTTGTCCCCTAATTTGTTTATTATGTGTGTGGAAATACTAACTAGACTAGTGAGATACAATATTTCCTTGAATACAAATTTTAGTTACCATAGCAAATGCAAGAAAATTAGGTTGTTCAATTTGAGCTTTTAAAAGACCTCTTATTATTCTCTAACGCTAACGATAGGTCAATGTTTATTTTAGCAACTTCCCTTACAATTTTTAAAGAGTTATTTTGTCTATATATTAACTTCAAGAAATTTTTGCTAATTATTTCATCAAATGCCTTTAGTGAAGCATAATGACTATCCAGAATAATAGGTTTATAAATTAGAGTACTGTCTTAACTTATATGGGCCTCCCACTATCCACTAAGAGAATACTATATAAACATTGGTTTCCTTTATTGGAAAAGTTAAAGAATACTAGGATCCTGATGTAATAAGGATCTTTCTGATGTAAGTAGAGAAACTTTGGGAAATTCAGTGCTAAATTCTTTACATAAAGTGCTGGTCTTCTTATATTTTTCTATTAAAGGGGGTGATTAAATTCTTAAAAAGAACGATGAGAAACTTTTTATATAAAGGAAGGAGTGCAGGCAGGAAAATGGTCAAGGTTCATTGGCAGGAGATCAATAAACTAATGGTTGAAGGAGGCTTAGGAATTGAATAATAAAGTATTAATAACTAAAAGATTATGGGGATTAATGGAGAGAAAGGCAACATATAACTAAGTGGGTAAATGGGTACATTCTAAAAGAAAGAAGCCTTTAGGAATTTTGACCCAAACTTAAGACATTTGATTTATAACACAACTTATGAATTGAGAGACACCCTATCAACATCTTTTAAATTTGAAATTGGTAGTAGAGAAAGAGCCTCCCTCTTATATGATGATTAGAGCAAATAGGACCATTGTATGGCTAATATAAAAGGAGATTGGCTTAATAGCATCCACACCAATGCACAGGTAAAAAATTAGATGCATATGAATTAATGGTGTAATTCCCCTCAAATGTAGCTACCATTCTACTAAGCAACAATCCCAATCCTATTAAGGTTGATAAATACACTTGAATCTATCATTCATATGATAAATACACTTAGAAGTAGTATAAAGATATGTTAAGAGGAGTAAAGGTAAAGGTGGGATAGAATAACGTTGTATGAAATAAATACCTATTGCCTAAAGAGTCTTTTCTAATATTGTAATTGTTAAACAAGGTCTTCTTAAAAGGGATAAATTGGGATTCCTCAATATCCCTAATCGTTATTGTGTTATACTATTATTAATCCTTTTTCTATTATCTAACTGTTGAATTAGGTTATGAATTTAATTGAAATTAAATTAAACAATCTAAACTAAAGTTAACACAATAACGAACTAGGATGAAGAAAGCATTATGATTGGACAATATCGAATAAGTAGTACTTAGGTGATGAATCCCCCAAAGATATCTTAAACACTGACCCTTCATCTTGCAATTAAATTATTGATTATTGAACCGTAAAAATTCTTATCTTGTGTTAATATCTTTCTCAAGATAATTTGCAACTCTAGGTTGATTAACTGAAATCTCTTTCTAGTTAAAACTCTTAAGATTGCATTACTTCATTCGTGAATTTCACTATTCAGTTTGTTCCTAATCTAAAAGATTTATGCCGACCTATCTCTAGGTTTGCATGCAAGTCCTTCCAACTATAGTAGATTTAGTTAGATGAAAGGATTTCTCAATCTCAATTATATGAAATCCTATCTCTAGGTTTGCATGCAAGTCCTTCCAACTATGGTAGATCTAGTCAGATGAAAGGATTTCTCATTCTCAGTCTCAATCATATGAAATCAAATATTTGGCTAATATTTTGTATATATCAGTTTAAGAATATAAACACATAATTGAATCATAATAAAACAGTTAATAAAATTACATTGAATAAAAGACTATATCATACTATTCATCTCGACTTAGGGTTCATCATACCTTGGCACTAAACAAATTAGTTCCTAAACATAGTAAACAAATCCATCATCATATATTCAGAAGAAAAAATATAAATAAAAGAATTTATAATATATATCCCTTTTATCTCTAATGAAATCTTCTCGAAATTTGGATCAAAGGTTGCTCTCTATTGAATCTTGTGATGTAATTTTCCTATCTTCTTTCATCCTCTGTTCAAAATTGCTTCTTATTTGCTTTTCTAGTGTCTAACCTAACTCTAATTGCTTCTTTTCTCTTTAGCCTTCAATAAATTCCTTATAAAGTAAAAACTAGGATTTTTGGAATATACACTCACTTACACAACCGTATAGTTGACCGTGTATCTCAAAATACCCTCTAAATTGTGACTTTACATGGTCACAAAATCTTACATGGGCAACATACACAGGCATATATCTTCACACAGGTATAAACAACATCTTTGAAGCTTAATACGTCTACAGTGACTTACTGGTCTATATATATGGTCGTGTATCTCTAAAGTTACTTCAATTCTTCCATTTTATGCCTTAATTTTACATGAAATCTTCTCCTTTTGGTTTATAAAGGTAATTATCACCTAATAACACACTTGAAACAAAATAAGTACGAAAAATATTATAAAATAATTAAATAACAAGTAAAATACACTAAATAAGAGTATATAACGATAGACAATTAAACGTTTGCCAACTTAGTCATTTAAAATGAGATAATGAATGCTCAAATGATTGAAACATACTTAAAAATGTGTGTAAAAGGCACTTAAATGCTTCTTGATATTAAAACCAATAAGATAACACTTATTGGGACCCTACTAGTTGTTGGAGCCAAGAACTAGTCGTTACAATGCCTATCTGCAGAGCACTCATCCACCATTATGACATATGGTACATTAGTTAACTAATAAATCAATCAATGTTTTAACAAGCTCACAATATATCAAATTTAACAACTTTAGCCTATATTGGTCAACCACTAATCCATATAGGTTAACTAATCATTCTAAAAACATGATTTTAACATCTTTAAATGCTCAAACTCAATTTGATTAATGCAATTATGAATTAAACTTCCTAAAAATGTTCTCTAAGGTTTGTTTGAAAGATCGAGAGTTTTTATCCTTCAATATATCCTTGTGAAGTAAAAATTTATGCAGAATGAACCTTTTAGACTATTAAAAAACAAAAAAGTTAAGCTTATAATAAGTAAGATATAAAATAACCTCGATGTATCTTGATCTTGATCTTGATATTGAGGATTACAAACTTCATCTTTTCTTTTATAATCCTTTAGTTTGATGATATCTTGTTCTCATATTCCTTCTCATCAATAACATTAAACTTATTAGTGGTACATGTACTTTGTTATCATCAAAATATTTAGCCTCCCTTGGGTCAAAAATATTGAATCCTTAACTCATATATTTTTTAACTGTAGGCTTTTGCAATGGCTATAGGATAAAGGTTAGGCCTGTTAAGTCAAAAATTGACTTTACGTATTGAATGATTTTGATGACAAACAAAAAGAAGACAAAATGAAAAGCAGATAAAATACACCTTAACAAAAATCAGACGAAGCTTAGTAGAAAAAGCAGACGGAAGCTTTACGAAAAGCAGACGGAAGCGTCAAAAGAAAAAGCAGACGAAAGCTTAGAAGAAAAGCAGACGAAGCTTAGTAGAAAAAGCAGACGGAAGCTTTACGAAAAGCAGACGGAAGCGTCAAAAGGAAAAGCAGACGGAGACTTTATAAAAATCAGACGAAAGGAAAAGCAGACGGAAGCTATGCGAAGACAAAAAGCAGACGATACATTAATCAGACGGAAGAAGTCGGAAGTATCAGTCTTGAGGAAGTTACAGAGCTCAACTGACTAACCGTTTCTTTAAAGATTCAAGAAGCAGTTATTCAAGAAGCAGTTGAAGACTCGACTATAAATAAGGAGTCAGAGTTGAAGATCAAATACTTTTGCGATACAATACGCACGAGAGATACATATTCGTATACTGTAAAACTTAAGAGAGAGTACTGTGCGATCACTGACAGAGCAATATCTTGTATCAAAGCTCTATACACTTTTTCTATTTTGAAAATGCTACAGATAGCCTGAAGAGGCTAAGCGTAAAAGAATACTGACTGTAAAGAGACCTGAAGAGGCTCATTGAAAGAATACTTGTAAACGTTTGGAGATAGTGAAATCTCAGAAGGATCTCTGAGGACTGGACGTAGCCCACGGTTTGGGGTGAACTAGTATAAAATTACTATGTCAAAATCTCTTAACCCTCTCATTATTACATTACTGCGATTTTGATTTCTTACTTACTCAAGTTTTTTAGAGAATCATTTTTAAACGAAAGTTATAGTAAATTTGAACTAAACAAGTTTTATTTCAAGAAGGGATTAACGAAAAAGATTACACAATTCAACCCCCCTTCTTGTGTGCTGATTATCATTGTATTAACGTGTGATTCACTTCAACTATAGGCTAAAGCAAGAGTGTGTTATTATCTGTCTTTTTTAGAAAGCAAGTTAGAGAAACAGAGAGAAACATGACCAAGTATATGGGTGTGTCACTACCTATATCCAATTATGAAAGAAATAATAAAGATCATGTATTTATCAGTTTTTGTGTAATTCCCATATGAAAAATAGTGAATTATATAATTTAAAACTTTTATATTTTATAGCCTATGTTTGTCACTGGAAATTATTGTTAAAATGTATGGGAAAAAATCTACATTCTTTTTAGTTTTGGACTAGGGTTGGCTGAAGGAGGAAGAAGCCAACCTAGATGCACATCTTGTATCCTTTTTAACAAAAAAGATAATTGAAAATAAATCAAACATATAAGAGAAAATTGGAATATCGAGTTTATATCTAAAACTCTTTTTGTTTTGAAATTTTTATTGCATTTTTTTTTTGTGTAAAGATGATGAGTGACTAATCTTTCTTTTGTCTAGATAAGACAAACCTTAATGTTTTCTTTGTTATAGATTGATTAAATTTTTATGAAAGGTTTTATTCTTCAAAAATATCTTTGATTTTTTCTTAAATTTCATATAATTTAAACTACCACTTAGATTAAATTATAATTTAAATGTCGATGAAAAAATATTATGGCTATTGTGAGAGTGTCTCGCTTCTCTCTTCTCTGGTTTTCTCCCTCCTTGTAGTTACTTTTGCTTTTCTTCTATATTTTATCTTTCCCCCACTGATCTAGCTTATTTTAGTTTTTCCCAGCTCTTTCTTTGTGGTCTTTCTCTCTTCCTATTTTCTTGGTTTCTTTCACCTTTTATACTTGTAACCTTTACTTTGAGGGTATCTTAGTAATTCTACTTTTCACTCTAGCTACCTGCTATTTTTAACTTCTAGCCATTGTCAACTCCTTCCTTTTTCTGTCACTATATTCGTAGTAGGTAAGTTTGTTGGCCTTGAGCAGTGTACCTTAGTTGACTTTCTCCTTTAAACCTGAAACAAATAAATCTTCTTCTTGAAGAATGCTCCAAATTTGCTTATTCTCCTTCTCCAACTAGCCTTACTGAATTTCCATCCTCCTCTGCCCTTCTAAAAACTAACGCTTCACCTCCTCTTAAGAGATCCTAAACATAGGCGCTTGGCGATACCAACCCTAATGTCATGCTTTCCTACCTACCTCTTGGGAACTCTAACACTCCTATAGTTGCACCCACTTTAAGGCTCATAAAGCAAGTGTTAAACTTTGGATGCCACTTTGATTTTTTTTTTTTTTCTAAACAAGAGAGTCTCATTCCTTATATTAAAAGCTTAAGCCTCAAACAATTGAAAATCTATAGGGTTCAAAGAGATTATAGTCAATGATTAAGACATATTTTTGTTTAGATTCCAAAGTAAAAATGAAGCCATAAAAATGCTTGAATCTGTGCCATGTGATGTTGCCAATAACCCACTTCTCCTTTCGAATTGAAGACCATGGATGAATTGTTAAGAACTCAAGCATTCGAACATACCTCTATGGTTATGCATCCATGAAATTTCGCTAGAGTATTGGATAACCACTGGCTTGAGTCATTTAGCTAGCTATGTTGGTAAACCAATATACATGGATTAGGCCACAACTCATACTAACAGAATCAATTTTGCTTAAATTTGTGTGTTAGTTGATTTTATGGCTCACTTTCCTGGAGAAATTCCCCCGTTTAGATTTACTGGCAGTGTGGAAAGTGTGGAAGATGTTGTCAAAGTGACATATGCTTGAAAGCCTCCATCAGCACCAACTACTAAAATCAGGAAAGCTACTGGAAGGATCTTCAAGTATGGTTTTTCTCAAGATCTTGATGGCAATAACAATATCCAAATCCCACATTTAAACACAAGTCAAGTTAAAGCTAACAATCCTTCACTGCTTGATACTCTACCAATTTCTTGTCCAACCATAGAAGATATTACAATAAAAGTATCTAATTATCCACCCCCCAAAATACTAGAACAACCCAAAATCTTGACAGATAGTAGTTTTTCCTGCTCACTGAGTACTTACTGCACTCACCCCTTTGCTTTCCAACCATGCAGGTTAATTTAGTGATCCTGAAGCTCTGAGTGGATCATGTGGTCTTTTGCCTTTTTCGAGACATTACTGCACGTGGGTAGTCTCTATTTTGTACTTTTGTTGCATAGTGGCTTATGAACTGTTTTTATTAGGTTAGTTAGATTGATATGCTTTATGATTTTATAAATTAACTCTTGACTGTTGATCGC
>JANKOD010000006.1:9538574-9558148 GCA_026284645.1 Erythroxylum acuminatum | reverse complement strand
CTGTTCCTCCTCCTCTCCTCCAAATAATTGAAACAATTGCTTCAACTGAAGATGCGTATTCTACAACAATTGCCATTATTGAAAAACCAAGTGCAGCTGAACCACTAACTTTAGAGCATAAAGTTGAAAAGCCGCTCAAAGATATGAAGAAGTTGAAGAAAATGGTGAAGATGCTTGTGAAGCAATCAGGTTAATAATTTTGTTTTGATTTATAACAAATAGGGGGAGGAGGGCGAATTGAAAAAGAAAAGCAATTGAAAACAGGGGGATTAGTGAAGCAGAAGTGAAGAGAAAAGGAAAAGTCATTAGATCAGAATTTCTTGATATGAACTGTTGTTGATATATTTTTTTATGGAGCTTTTCATATTTTTAATCAGTATTTGTTATCATCAAAAAGGGGGAGAATGTTAAGTCAAAATTGACTTTACGAGTTCAATAATTTTGATGACAAACAAAAAACAGATAAATGAAAAGCAGGTGGAATATACCTTCACAAAAATCAGACGATGCAGAATTCAGACGAAGTAAGAATTCAGACGAAGCAGAATTCAGACAAAGCTTTACGAAAATCAGATGGAAGAAAAGCAGACGGAAGCTTTACGAAAATCAGACGGAAGAAAAGTAGACGGAAGCTGTATAAAAATCAGACGATACAAAAAGCAGACGGAAGCTTAGCTAAAAGCAGATGAAAGCAGACGGAAGTATCAGTATGAGGTAGTTACCGAAGTCAACTGAATAACCGTTTCTTTAAAGAATCAAGAAGCAGTTGAAGACTCGACTATAAATAAGAAGTCGGAGTTGAAGAATACAATATGTACGAAAGAGAAACATATACGCATACTGTTGAACTCACAAGAGAGAGTACTGTGCGATCATTGCTAGAGCAATATATTTCTGTAACTAGCTCTATATACTTTTCTAGTTTGAAAGTGCTACAGATAGCCTGAGGAGGCTAAGTGTAAAAGAATACTGACTGTAAAGAGACCTGAAGAGGCTCAGCGAAAAGAATACTTGTAAACGTTTGAGAGTTAGTGAAATCTCAGAAGGTTATCTGAGGACTGGACGTAGCCCACGGTTTGGGGTGAACTAGTATAAAAATTACTGTGTCAAACTATGTTAACTCTCTCTATTACATTACTGCGATTTTGATTTCTTACATACGCGAGTTTTTAAAGAATCTTTTACTAACCAAAGTTATCGTAATTCTGAATTGGACAAGTTTTTATTTTAAAGAAGGGTTTAACGAAAAGATATCACAATTCAATCCCCCCTTCTTGTGCACTGATTATCATTGTACTAACGTGTGATTCACTTCAAGGCCCTATGTCCCATTCATAGGAAGTGTTTCAACTATATGGATATGTTAAAATGGCTAAGGAATGAAAATTCAATCTTTATGGGAGTCTATGATCATCATTATCCTAGGAACAACCATTTATAAGATATGGTTGAATTGAAATAACAGAAGTTTCAATGGTTGTAAGAACACCAAAGGGAAATCATACAAAAAGTTAGAGAACATATCACACTTTACCAAGAAATGAGAAGTTGTCATCTAAATTTGGAATCTATATTAAGAATCCCCAGCCAAGATGCTACAATCTGACTTGGATAATATACAGATCAAAAGCATGTCAATTATATGATTTTATTTTATTAATCAATTGAAATTCATAACTTTAATTAATTGAATTGATTACTTTATATATAATCTTTTTTCGCATTTCTTATAATCCTAGTATCTTTCATTAATGAATTTGGTTTCATCTTATTCATTTTATCAATGTATATACGTTTTATATATTCATTCATTATAAATTCTCAATTTTTATTAATCAAGTGAATTTTGTAACTTCAATTAATTAAATTGCTCACTTTACATTCAATTGTTTTTTATTTCTTATAATCCTCTCTCCTTTATTAATGACTTTGGTTTCATCTTCTTCTTTTTATCAATATATGTACATTCTATATATTCATTCATTATAAAATCTCAATTTTTATTAATCAATTAAAATTTGTAACTTCAATTAATTGAGTTGATCACTTTATATATAATCTTTTTTTTCTTCATTTCCTATAATGTTATCCTCTTTCATTATTGAATTTGATTTCATCTTATTCATTTTATCAATATATGTACGTTTTATATATTCATTCATTATAAAGTCTCAATTTTTATCAATCAATTGAAATTTGTAAATTCAATTAATTGAAATGATCACTTTATATATAATCTTTTTTATTTTCTATAATCATATCCTTCTTCATTAATGAATTTGGTTTCATCTTATTTATTTTATCAATATATGTATGTTTTCTATATTCGTCTCAATTTTTATTAATCAATTGAAATTCGTAATTTCAATTAATTGAATTGATCTCTTTATCTATAATATTTTTTTTCATTATATAATCCTATCCTTCTTCATTAATGAATTTGGCTTCGTCTTATTCGTTTTATTAATATATGTGCATTTTTTATATTCATTCATTATAAAATCTCAATTTTTATTAATCAATCGAAATTTGTAACTTCAATTAATTGAATATCTCATATTATATTTTTAATAAAATAAATTTCCATTAAAAATTAAAAATTAATAAAATTCAGACTATATGTCTATAATAGACCTCGAGTTGGGCCCAGATTCCAATATTTCATACCTGGGCCTGGCCTGACCAACTATCATCCCATATATTCAATGGCTCTAAGTGGGAACTAGAAAGAAGGAAAATAATCAACAAAATTTTCTTCTATAAAAGAGAAACAAAAAATTGCAAAAAGAAAAGTACAAGAAACTTGCTCACATTGCTTTAGACTTAAAAGACCTTTTCTCGATTATATTTTTTACTACATTTTTCATTACCAAACAAGATGAATCTTTTTATTTAATTTATTTAATCATAATATTTATACTAAAATACAGGCAAATCTTAATATTTTAAAAAACTAAAAAAATAAAAATTTGAAAACTATTCAAAACTAACCTTAAATTGATAAAATTCTTAATGAAATTATATCTCTATTTTTTAAAGGTTATGTCGATGTTGATATAATATTATTTTTTATTTTTATTATTTATGTTGGACTCACGTTGCCATGTATAAATCACTTGATACTCTTAATGTCACTCACTTTAATTAAATCTAAATTATAATTAATCTAATTATCTTAATTTATAATTAACTCTACTTGATCTTAATTAGCCTTAATTAGTGATAATTTAAGATTAATCATAAATAACCTTAATTAAACATAAACAATCCTAACTTCTCATTTATCTTAATTTAACCTAGTTATTCCTAACTTTTAAATAAGCCTAACTATCTCAATTATAAAATTCTTAATAAGATTAACAACGATCAATCTAATATCCTTATTCGAACTCTAATTTGCATAATACAAACCCTAATCTTTATTCAACAATGCGATAAAACCTTAGCCACCATCTCCTATTTGAAAATCCCTCTGCCACTATATAGAAAATGGAATTAAGGCTTATGTAGTTGTCTATAATTCACTACCACTTCACTCGGCTGTAATGGAGATGCTTTAAAGATACATTAATATGCATGTCACTATGTTCATTTTTAGTACTTCTCTTTATGTTTATTCTCCAAGTCTTTAACTAGAACGAGAAAATATGGATTGTATTTACTTCGTAAGTGTTTGCATTCAATGCATTGTGTTGTTTTCTATAAATCACACTATATTTCTTCCTTATATAATGCAATCTCATTATGTTTCTTTCTTACGAAGGAAACAATAAATCTCATAAACTAAAGTAGAGAAAACACTTCAATAAAGATGTAAATACTTATTGAAGAAAAAGTTCATTGAACTAAAAAAGAGAATTCTATATGAAACATTACTTGTATATTTATAGAAATATTCATTGAGATAATTCTACAAGTGATCATTGAATTTAAGATCTTCAAAGTATCTTATATAGGGATTGATATTTTGATACTGCTTACAACCTATTATAGTCAAAGGTAACTTGATTGGTAATTATTAAATATGATATGAACTAGTTGGAGATAGTAAAATAATCAATATTAGATTCGCCATCTTAAAATAATTAAGGAGAATGTCTCATTATTTATTTATTAGTATTGATTTGATGCATCTTTACCCAAGGTGAAACAGGATTACAAAAATGGTTTTCAAATTTCATTAAAAGAATTAATTGTTAATGTTAGATAATTAATATAATAAGGCTCAAATAGAGTAGATATTAATTTATATTCTATTTCTAATTGAAACATTGTACAATAAAAATGTTGAATCATATCAATATAATCATGTATAGAAAGGTTAGATAAAATCACTTTGATATTTATGATATTTGGTGCTTTACTAGATGACAATTTTGATCAATAGATATAAATGATCTAATTAGATAAACAAAGATAAATTAATGATATTTAATTTATCTAGTTCTAAATATAGTTTAATATTTTTAATAGATTTAAAAACCTAATAGATTACATAAGAAAAGTTCAAGAGAGAAAAAGTAATTTAATCAAATTGGACTTGATTATAAGATTTGAGAAAATTTGTAGCCAAATATAAGACACTTGATATGTAAGAACCAATATTTGACATTAAACTTATTGAGACATAATTAATATTTAATTGGAATTAGAGTTAAAGTTTTAATTAAAATTATATTTATAATTCAATTGAATTACTAATATAATTGAACTCTATTATAAATGGATATAAGCTTTACACGAATTACTACTCTTGATATATTCATATTTGAAACACGTATACAATATCTTAACTTGTTCCTACACTTATACAACTTCAATAATTTGTCATTAACCTATTTCATAAATTACTTTGATGAAACAGTTAAGAGAACATTGTAAACAGTCTTTCTATTAGTTATGGGCATGACTGTGTATTACTGGACCTCCCCAGACCCTATGTATCAGCAAGACTTTCACTGAGTTGTTGTTGTTGTTGTGAAAGATTTAAACAAAAGAATTTTAAGATAGCATATTATTTATAATTTATAATTTTATTGATTATGTTATGAAATTATATTAATCTTAATTGCTGGAAGAATTATAAAATAATAATATGAGATATTTTCCATATTCTGAATAGTTTTAATACCAATAAATGGACCAACGTTTAGTAATTAGTGGATAATGATTTCCAAATTTTGTGGTAACTACCAATGTACATGGTGGGAGCAAATTAATATATTTTTGCAGTTCTAGATTTTTGGGTCCCTGAGCTCCTTTTACCGTTATGAAAACACACCATTAATTTGGAACTAAAAGCTTAGAAGAACTTAAAAAACCAAAAACATTCAAAACTTTCGAGGTAAGAATATCAATGGCAGGAGGTATATTAATTTTTTCCGCAATCAATTTATTTATTATTATAACATATATTACTATTGAATATATGTTGAATTGGCTTACATTTGGTATTAGATCAATAATAATCTCTGGCTTGCTTTAGTTTTTGGAGAATTTCAAAATTTTAAAATTTTTTATTTCAAAATTTTGCATTTTAAATTTATTTTTTGGAATTTTTTTATTAAAGGTAGAAATCTTCAATTAAGTGTTTTGGAATTTTTTTCTTATATGGTTTTTTTTAGTATCCAACAAGTCATGAAGCAAGTCGTTGTGACTTGGCTAAAGGTTGAAGAAGACCCTTCTACCAAACAACGTTGTTTGTTATTAAAAAAATTATAATATAGATGTAAAGGCTCAAACTCATGCCTATGTGGGACATATGATGAGCCTTTACCAATTGAACAAAAAGTGATAGCCTTTTAAATTATGTGTTGAAATTATATATGTATAAACAATCAGGAAACACTTCTATATGAATCAGGTTATCAATTTTTATTCACATAATTTTTATGGCTATATTTTTGCATTATGAATAAAATTTTGGATAAAATATTTTAGTGAATAATTGTTAGGGCTTAACCACAACAACCCTAATTCTATAAAATTATATGTTTATGTACTTAATCACATAAAGTGTTGAGACATTTAATTGTATTTAATTATTTTAGTATAATAAATTTTAACCCACTTAAAATTTTATTATATTTGAATGATTAATTAGGATGAAATATCAAAATTTTTCCTCATTTGCCCATAGGTATAAGGAATTGGAATATAATTTGATAGTTTTATCATAAAGTTTAAGATAAGTCTGCTTAAATTAAAAATTTAACCCACAGAAAAATTTTATATCATTTGGTTTATGTCTTTTAAGATATATTTCCATTAGTAAAACATATATGTAGATAGTTTTTTAGCCTCAATTTATTGATAAGTAGCCTGTATGCTTAAATTATGCAGTTATTTAAAATGTTATTTCTCTTATACAAATCGTGAAATTCCTAAATTGAGGGGTGAAAATTATAAGATTTAGAAGGAGAGAATTCTTTTTCATTTGAGGTTGATGGATATTGATTATGTTATTCGGAAGGATGAACCACCTAAGGTAACTGAAGTTAGCACTACAACTAAAATTGCTTTTTTACGAACGTTGTGAGCGATCTAATTGCCTAAGTGTGATGTTTATAAAAACCAAAATTTCTAATAGCATTCATAGTTCTGTAGAGCAACATGACAATATTCATGCTCTACTGAAGGTCATTGGTGAGCAATACAAAACTTTAGATAAAGCACTTGCCATCACTTTGATTATGAATTTTTCATGCACAAGGCTCACTGGTGTCTGAGGTGTGCATGAGCACATCATAAAGATTAGGGTCATTACAACTTAGTTAAAGAAACTCAAGGTTGAGATGTTTAATTCTTTCCTCATGCATTACATTTTGAACATCCTTCCACCACCATACAAACCCTTTAAAATCTCTTATAATACATATAAGGATAAGTGGTTAATAAATGAATTGATGACCATGTGTGTTCAAGATAAAGGGAGATTATTGATGGAATAAAAAGAGAGTTTTCAAAGTGCACATCTGCTTATTTAAAGAAAGAAGAAAAATTAAAGCAAATCAAGGGGAAAAGGTCAAATACCTGCCTCAGCTGCCATAAAGAAGGAATCCAAGTGCTATTTTTCCAAGAAAAAAGGACACATGAAGAAGGATTGTGTTAAACATAAAGAATGGCTTGAAAAGAAAGTTAATCTATTCTCAATAGTTTTCTTTGAATCTAATATGCCTTAAGTTTGTCAATATACATGGTGGATTGATTCTGGTTGTACAATCCATATTACAAAAGGAGTTGTAGGATTTACAAAACTCAAGGAAGCTAGTAGGAAGTCAGCAGTATATTTTATTCAGAAACAAGATGAGTTCACGTGTGGAGGCTATTTGGGATTGCAATTTAATTTATATACTAGTTTTGTTTTAAAATTAAAAAGATGTTCTATATTCCCAATTTCTCTAGGAAATTGATTTTAGTTTCAAGAATTGTATCTTTTGGATATTCTTTTCATTTTTCAGATGAATCTTTAAAGTTAATTATAAATATAATTTTTTTGGGAATAGTACATTATTTGATGGTCATTTCCATTTTTATTTACAAGAGAATACTTGTTACAATGTAACACATGTTCATGCTGGAACAAGAACGAAGCATAAGATGCTTTCAAAATATTCAAAACTGAAGTAGAGAAATAATACAGTAAGCAAATTAAAATCACAAGGTTTGATAAAGGTAAGGAATATTAAGGTAGATATATTGAAGTTGGACAAGTACCTATTTCATTTGCGAGATATCTTCAAGAAAATGGGATAATAGCCTAATAAATTATCCTTGGATCTCTGGACTAGAATGGTGTGGCAAAAAGAAGAAAACAAATATTATTGGACAAGGTACGAAGCATGTTAAGTAGCTCCAAACTTCCTAAGTCCTTGTGGATTGAAGCTCTTAAGACGACAGTATAGATATTAAGTTAGGTACCAACTTAAGTTGTTCAAAGATGCCATTTGAGTTATTTAAAGGTTGGAAACCGAGTTTGTGACATATGTGCATTTTGGAATGTTTTTTTAAATAGGAATTTATAAACTACAAGAGAAGAAATTAGATCCAAAGACCATAAATAGGTACTTCATTGGATATGCTGAAAGGTCTAAAGTATATATGCTATATTGTCCATTACATCACACTAGAATTGCGGAATGAAGAAATGGAGAATTTCTTGAGAATGAATTGGTTAGTAGGAGGGATCAATTTCAAGATATAGTTTATGATAATGATTATTTGGATACTCAGCCTTCCGCTTTAAATAATAAGGTGATTGTTATTCACAATGCTCCTCAAGTTCACATAAACGTTGTACAACCAAATGTTAAAATTCAACAGCTTATAGTCAACATAAATGACAATAAAAAAATCCATATGTTGCTGATAATTTAGTAGATCGAGTTATTCAGGAATTACCTAAAAGCATTTAGCAATCAGTTGAATAATAGACTCCACATGAGCATATTGATATAACATTAAAGAGGTCTACTAGAACAAGGAAATCAACCATTACTAGTTATTATGTTGTATATCTACAAGAAACTAACTACAATATAAGAGCTAGGAATGATCATGAAACCTTTTCACAAGCCATGATTTGCAAAGAACCACATTTATGGTACAATGCCATGAAGGAATAAATGAATTTCATGACGAATAACAATGTTTGGGATCTTACTGAGTTACCTAAAGGAGCAAAACTCATAGCATGCAAATGAGTATTTAAAATAAAGAAAGATTCATTAGGAAACATTGAGAGATATAAAGCAAGACTCGTTACTACAGGTCTCACTCAAAAGAAAGGAATCGATTACATAGATACATTTTTTATGTCTAAAAATGATTATCTCCATATGATTTTGGCATTAATAGCTCATTTTGACATGGAATTACATCAAATGGATGTGAAAAGTGGCCTTCTTAAATGATGACCTAGAGGAAGAGGTTTATATGAAACAACCAAAAGGATTCTCCTCTAGCAATGGTGAGTTTGGTTTGCATGCTTAAAAGATCCATATATGGATTGAAACAAGCATCCCGCCAGTGGTATTTGAAATTCCATAATGTTATCTCATCATTTGGTTTTGAAGAAAATATTATGGATCAATGTATATACCACAAGATTAGTGGGAGTACAATTTGTTTTCTTGTATTATATATGGATGACATATTACTTGCAATCAATAATAGGGGCTTGTTATATGGCATGAAAAACTTTCTCTCTAAGAATTTTGAAATAAAAGATACATGTGATGCATCTTATGTCGTTAGCTTTAAGATCCATCGAGACATATTCTAAGGTATTTTGGGTTTGTCTCAAGAAACCTATATTAATGAAGTTTTAGAGAGATTTTAGATGAAAGATTATTCAACAAGTGTAGCTCCCATTGTGAAAGGCAATACATTCAATATGGAGCAATGCTCGAAAAATAAATTTGAAAGGGAACAAATAACAAATATTTTATATGATTTTGTAGTCAGAAGCCCAATATATATGCTCACGTTTGTATAATACTTGACATTCCATTTGCTGTTGGAATGTTAGGAGATATCAGAGTGACCAAGGATAAGTCTCTAGAGAGCTGCAAAGAAAGTATTGAGGTACTTTCAAAGGACCAAAGATTACATGCTTATGTACAGACGAACTGACAACCTGGAGGTAGCAGGGTAATTAGACTCAAATTTTACTGGGTGTTTTGATTCTAAAAAATGTTATATCTTTATGTTTGCCCATGGAGCCATATCTTGAAGGTGTTCCAAGCAGTCTTTGACTACTACTTCCATTATAAAGGTTGAGTTTGTTTCTTATTTTGAGGTTAAATCAAATGGTATGTGTGGCTAAAGAGTTTCATATATAGACGTAGACTTGTGGATTCCATTTCTAGACCATTGAGAATGTATTGTGACAATTTAGTTCCTTAACATATTCCCTTATAGATAAAAACTTATTATCGATATGTTTACTCTGATTACCATTGGTGTTGTTTTTAGCAATGATCACTTTCTTTTTCTTAACATATTCCCTTATAGATAAAAACTTAATATCAAACGAATCAATATTAAGTTTTTTATCTATAAGGGGATATGTTAAGAAAAAGAAAGTGGTCATTAATTGAACATGTTAGCATTGATTTGATGATAGCTGATCCTTTGACAAAAGGTATGACACCAACAAAGTTCAAGGATTATGTTGTTAGAATGACATTGGGTTCCATTATATAGTTTTCATTGTATGGACAATATTCTTTGCGTGATATTCTTATAGTATTTTCTCATATTATGGCGCACATTATTAAATTTTGAGAAAAATTAATTATTTTGGACTTGGAATAAACATAGACTTTATTTATTAAATAATGCTACTACATTTGGTGTGATACAAAATATAGTACATTGTAATATATGGAAGATAATATTCGACTACTAGAGATCCTATCATCATAATTCATATACTATATTTAGATCATATTAGGATTTGATACCAAGCTAAACGTATGGATTAAGTGGGAAAATATGAGATATTTTCCTTATTGTGGATAGTTTTAATACCCATAAATGATACAACGTTCAATAATTAGTGGATAATAATTTATTCATTTTGTGGTGATTGCTAATATACTTGATGGAGTATATTGATATTTTTTGCACTTTGCAAAGATTTGAATCGTTAAGCTTTTCTTACCATTATGAAAATACACCATTATTGTAGAATTGAGAGTTTAGAAGAACTCTATCAATGCGAGTTTAGAAGAACTCTAACAATGCAAAACATTCGAAACTATCCAAGCAAGAATATCAATGGTAGGAGGTACATTGATTTCTTTTACACTTGTTTATTTATGATTATAACATATGTTACTGTAATTCTTAATAAGCCAAATATATTGTCATATCGTCCCTTTTTGTAAGGTACAGGGGCTATCTTGTTCACAAATTTAACCAGGTCCATTGGTATATTGTGTCAAACCAATGAAGAGAAAGTTAAGAGTGGATTGGCGGGCAAAGCTAATCAGGTGAAGTGAGACAGAGGAAGAAAACTTCTCTAGAAATTAAAAATGATTTTTCTACTTGCACGCATGATAACTGATAAGCATTGAATGGGCCTTAAAAGAGGATGACCCTCAAAAAGGGCATCAAGTGGCAAGTAACGATATAAAGGTACAGAAACACCGGCGTGGGTGGCAATTTAACACCATATGGTTGCTTTTATTAATCAAGTGATGACATGATTTCAAACACAAAGGAAGTTGTGTAGGTTAAGGATGAGGAGTGACGTATCCATTAATTAATAAACCGTGTTTACGACAAGACCTAGCTAAAGCACTATTACTTACGGGTTGTGGCTCGGTTGGCAACACAGGCTGAGCTTGTGGGAAGAGCTCTCGAGTTCGATCCTCACTAAACACACCCATAGGGAGGGGTCAAAGCCGTAATTGTGTCTACGCCTCGAACCGGATTAGTCGGCCCAGTGGGTTCGGATACCGGTGGTTTAACCTTAAAAAAAAAAAAGCACTATTGATAATAATTTGCTTAAGAGCCATCGAACACTTCCTACATCAACCAATAAAGTCAAAATTTGGTATTTGGAAACGATAAATTGGGAACATGGTGGGATGATTTCACATCCAAATACTAATAAAAGTTGTGATTGCAAATGAAAAAGAAACATAATACACAAACACTTCAAAAACAAGTTGATCGCCAATTTTTAGAAAACAAGAGTTAAATTACGGCACTGTTCCTTTCACCAGAAAAGTCACCTTGTGCAAGAATACAAAGCCCTTTACCAATTCCTCCGAGGTATGGTGTGAATGAAGCATAATTTCTCTTATCTATCTCCCTTTCAACATATTGAGACAGAAAATTGTTTGAAAGCGGAAAAGATCTGCTATGCTACTTTCCTAATTTCAACTCTACTGTTTCACATATCAGATCTGTTGTGGGTAATTGACAAAGCATATATTCTCTTCTGACAGGCACCAAAGGGGGGAGACAAATCTCATCAATCAAATCATGGTTGTGCCCTAATTTAACGTGCTGCAAATGCTCATTAAAGAGGGTGAGCTTAACGTATTCTAAAAGTGATCTAAGCCCAAATGGTGGACCAGTTATGATACATGATGCTCCTTGGTTGTTAGGAAATTCACGACCATGTTCAACTGATCTCGTGCATGGATATGCATCTTCTTACTTTTGCACCTTTGACCAGTGAATTTAATTCGATTTTAGTTTATAAAAACAAAAAAACAAAAGAAGTATGTTAATAATATAATTAAGTGAATAGCAAAACCTCACTTACATAACCCCTTTAATAGTCCTCTCCGTTAAGGGTTCCAGATCAGTAATCCCTGGCCAAGTTACCAGAAGATATAAGCATGCATGTGCTACTTTTATCAGACCTCAATTAATAACTGATTCAACGGAAAGAAAAAGGGGATCAACTAGCAAGGGGAAGGAAAGAGTTTCTGGTACTCTTAGATAATTATCATTTACACAATATAAGTAGTTTTAAGGTTACGCATAATGCTTGAAAGTCCGTTATATTTCAACATTATTTCCTTCTTCACTGTCAATCAATCAATATTGTAGCGTCTAATTAGGCTGAAGTCATTTGGGCTATACATAGTCCTGAACTAGTTTTTTTTTTTTTTGGTGCAAACTAGGGTATCCCCTGCCGAACGCAGAGACTAATCCCTTCGTCCCGAGTGCTTGCACGAAGCAATAAAGAGTTGACCACGAGAGTTGCTCCATTTTCATGAGTGGGGGTTCGAACTCCCCACTACATGGTTAAGGGACAAGACGAGCTTACTATCACGTTGTTAGTCCTGTACTAGTTTGATTGCCAACTTTTACCAATAGCAAAAAGCATCAACTAACTGCAATGTTCTGACTTCTGGCCCAAAAAGTAGATGACTACATGTGAACAGTTTATGATTATCCATATTAGGCAGGAGTGGAATGGAAACAGACAAGACTCCAATTGAAAACTCAGAAAATATCTACACTGCCTCCTACCTTCGCTTACCAGTTGTCACCACCAACTAGAGATTTTAATTTTGACATGTGATGACACATCTACTTCAATTAAACTTGTGAACATTATGCAATGAAACTCTACAACTTGCGTTGATAGTTTTAAATAGCCCTTCCCTTATCAGTTGTAACCTAGCTAGAGATTCTAATTTTGACATGTAGTGACACATTGACTTCAAATAAAATTGTGAACATTATGCAATGAAACTCTACAACTTGCGTTGATAGTTTCAAATAGAAAAACTTCTTTACTGCAAGCAGATCGTAATTTATAGTATAAAAAATATCATTCTCATGAGGATTGTATAGTCACTTAATAATTCTTGCAAATTTTGTTTAATGTAAACAATAAGATGATTAATTAAAAATTAAACTAAAAATAAAGACTTAATAAATACACTATATATGAATAAACTATGATTGATTGGTTAATAATGAAAGTTATGAATTGTATCTATCCTTATTTATTTTCTCTTTACCTTCTTGGTTTAATCATACTTGATCTTAGATATCTTATAGTTATAATTACTCTCTCTCGAAATCTAATCAAGTATTCCTAATTTAAATAGACAAAAATTGAATTGTGATCTCTCAATCTATCAAAACTCTTCCTAACTATGAAATTGGATTTAAGGCAATCATATGGATAACTAATAAACAGTTAAGATCTCTCTTCAATTTCCTATTAATTTGATGTTTATAGGTCTATTAGAGTACCAGCTCTCGTTGTTCAACACAATACAAGTGAATCAATCCAATCTCTTGATACAAATTGATTATAAAACAATAAACACCACAAGAAGGAAATTTAGAATTCCTCTCTTCTTTACCCTGAGCTGGGAAATCTATAGCCTTGTTCTTGAAAATTTTGCTTTGATATGCTATTTAATTATTATTATGTTGCTATCAAGTGGTGTTTTAAGCTTTTTATATACTTTTGAGTCTTCTACAATTTTTCTGGGGTTTTTCCACTTGTTTATCTTCCAAAATATCCTCAAAATGTCAAAAGTATGAAAATCTTGCATCCTGAGAAACACCTTGCACGATTATGCATGGGACTATCTAAAGCCTTTGGCATGATTGTTGAAGGAGCTAGAGGCTTCCAACCTTTTTCTCCTTGTCGTGCTATCGTGCATAGGATTGTACTATAGTGCTAGACTTGATTCTTTAGCTTTTTCTTCATATTTCCTTCAACTTTTCCTGTTTCCATTCATTACCAAACACATCAAACAATCCTTGAAATGTATAATTAAGATCAAACTCTTGCCTTAAACAACACATAATTAAACAAAATACACAAAACACTAACAAGAACATAAATCTAAGTCTTAAACACATGATTAACATCTAAAAAAACATTAAAAACACACTTTAATATCTAGAAAACATACTAAGTTTTTCATCTATCAGAATCCCTACACTTAAATCTTTGATTGTCCCTAAGCACTACTAAAACCACAAAACTACCAAACACAACACATGCAACACACAAATACATAATCACGCAACAATACAATAATGATACATTGGCATCAATTCTTATGAAATTAACTTAGTTATGAACAATAATCATTAAAATGTTTCAACACACTAACTTATTCCATTCATATTCAAATGCTTTGATTTAAATACACATATTAATCAAAATATCGACACCTATTCATACATGTATGGAACTTGTAAATATGCACTCATTCTTATATAACAATTAAAGAGGTAGGCCATCATTAAATACCCATTCATGAAATTTATTTTGACATTCAACAAAAAGGTCCAGGTTCAATTTTTCTGTCAACATCATATTATAAAGCTTGGTTGGAGTGTTAATATAACCTTTTGATGTGAAAATAAACATTTTATTATTAGTGCTCCCAATTATTAAGCTATATCCTAACTTATAACTTGCTACTCATAGCTATATTCTTAACCTATTTTTTTAATGGGTCAGCAGAATAGAAATGTATTTAACATAGTTATATAACATAATTTAATTTTTTTGTTTTTTTTTTCAATTTTACCTACTTCACTTCCTCGTAGTCAATGACTCCCATGAAAGGTTATTAATGATGTCTACCAATTTAAAAGAATTTAATTACAAGTGTATCCAAACACTTATCATACAATGAAAGAATAAGTACAATACTCTAATTAACAAGCATATTCACCTCAAAAAACACTTAAGACACAAACTTCACAAGCTAATGTTTCTTTATAAATTAAATGATCATGTTCATAAATAAGCTAATTTCTTTAAATTTTATGTCACTGACACATTCACACAATGCACACATCATGCAACAAAATGTTTACACAATGCCAATCTAATAAACAAAATACAATGCAAAAGTTATTTCACACACAAATCATATCCAAATGCATATATGTCCTTGCATTTAAACAAACACATTGTTCTTAATGTGAAAAATGAGACACAACTAAAAATAACACACATAACAAATTTAAAAAAATAAAAGGAATAAAAAGGGATAAGAATACTTATAAGGATTATGGTGGTGATGGTGTTGGAGAAGGAACTTGGACGCACTTCATGCCATGAACATCTATCAGTTCAACTCATTGGAAAGTCATAAAAATAAAATAATTAAACAAACACACAAAAATTATAAAGAATACTTAAAATATAACATCTAATTTTAAGGTCATTACCTTGACCATTTCATCTTAATTTTTCAACCAATCCCTCTTTTGGACGTTAAGGTCCCATGCATCATCACATTAGGACTTATTTTTCTAATGTCCAAAAGTTTCAATTTAATAACTCTCATTCACTTTTTAATTATCTTAAACACTCTCTTTTCTTATTCCCTTTCAGTTTCTTATTCTAGAAAGTGTAGTTTCTCAATGGAGGGTATCATGGGTGCTTCCATTCTCACTAAGGTCTCTACCTTCAATGGATCACCCAACTCCTCCTTTCCTAGTTCTCCTTCATCTTCTACTTCCCCAGCACTCACTTCTTCTTTATAGGTCTTCTGTTTCTCCTTTATGAACTCATCCACTATATCTATCTTCATTCAAGAGTTGTTTTCCTTTGGCTTATTCAATATTTTATTCATGTTACATTCAACTGGCTAATCACCAATTCGAAACATTAATTTCCCTTTATAACATCCACTAAGGCTCTCCCCTATATTCATCAATGGTTTGCGAATTAGTGGAAAATTATTATCCTACACATAATCTAACACTACAAAGTCCACCAGAATGATGAAATTGTCATCCTTGACTATCATGTCCTCCCCCACACCAAATGGTTTCTTCATAGATTAATTTCTCAACTGGATGAGAATAAAGTTGACTTTACATCTCTTAGCTCTAATTTCCTAAATATTGACAAAGGCATAAGATTTATACTTGCACCTAAGTCACATATGTATTTAGCAAATTCTAAATTACCAATAACAAAAAGTATAGTGAAACTCTCTGGATCCTTCAATTTTGAAGGCATGTGGTTGGTAATTATGGAGCTGTAACTTTCAGTTAGAGATCGTTTGATTATCCTCCCAAGTTTGCTATGTCATAGCATATCATCAATGAACTTTGCATACATAGGCATGTATTAAAAAGCTTCCACAAAGACAAATTGACTTGTAATTTCTTGAACTTCTCCATGAACTTTGCAAATTGTGCATCTAACTTGTTCTTTTGCAGCCTCTGTGATAATGGAATCTTTGGTGCATATAGAGGAGAAAAAACATAAGGAATCCTCTTTATTATATTCATCGTTTGTCCTCTTTCTCTTTGTCTTCTACTTGGTGGGATTCTACTTGCTTATCAAATGGTTCTTCCAACTCTTTCCCACTTCGAAGTGTGATGGCTTTCAATTGCTACCTTGGGTTTAATTCTGTGTTGCTCAGGACAATCCCCACACTTTGTGTCCAAAATGCATTGGCTAATTAGCCTATTTGAACCTCCAAATTGTGAATGGAAGATGTATGGTTTTTTACAATTTGATTGAACTTGGTTTCCATCTTATGAACTTGGAATTCAACACATTTATTAGCTTATCCATCTTTGATTCTAATGGATTGAGCCTATCTTGTTAAAATCCTGGTGAGCCTTTCTCATCAAATTTTTTACATTGTTAGACTAAGAAAAATTTAGGTGGTTCTTCCATCCAAGATTATAAATATTAGAGTAGAGATTATTACCTCGCCCATCATATTGTGCTCCTATAAAGTTAAGTTGCTCTATGTTGTTGTTTTCCACTAAGAAGTAATCAACTAAAACATGACTTTCTTGTCTATATAGTTCGCAACTATGCTAAATTGCCTTGAGTGGGTTGGAAGAAGTTGCTTTCAGGCTGTTCAATTATTTGGCTAGGTTCACTACTTTTTCATATAATACTATCACTAAATCCACAACAAGCACTCCCTTTTGATCTTTAAAGTTTGGCTGCTATTTACTTCTTTATGATGTTTATAAATAACTATTGTTTACTATCTCTTCTAACAAATCATGTGTTGCTTCTTCCATTTTCCTTATTAAAGAGCCACCATTTGTTGCATCTTTAGTGCCTCACATGGGTGGATTCAGTCCATTGTAGAATGTTTGTAGAAGGAACTCCTTTTTCAAGTTATGATATAGGTAGCTCCTTTGCAACTCTTTGAATCACTCTCATGCTTCATATAAACACCCCCTCCCCCTCTCCCTCACTTTGTTGAAAATTTATTATTTGATTTACGAGTTTAGTGGTCTTCATTAAAGGAAAGTATTTAGCCAAAGCTATTCCCATATGGTGGTTCTTTATTGCTCTTCTCGAATTCGTTCCTCTGCCATTGTTCTTTCTATCGCTTCTTGGCATCTCACTTTTCAAATCTCCCTCTCTTACTTGGTGATGTCAGAAACCTGTTTATTCTTTACTTTACTCAAACTCTTATGGATCTTATGTTCATACACCTACAATCACACAAGAAAAGTATTAAAGTCCTTAAATCAAAGTAACTTATCTATAGTAGGTGTTATAATAATCCTCGACAATGACGATTAAAACTTGTTGATAGTTTTAAATAGAAAAACTTCTTTATTGTAAGTATACAAATCATAACTTACAGTATAAAAGATATTGTTCACACGACGGTTATATTGTCACCTAAAAATTCTTGTAAACTTTGTTTAAGGTAAATAATAAGATGATTAATTAAGAACTAAATTAAAAACAAAGACTTAATAAATAAACTACAAACCAGACAACATTAAAATGGATTGATTGATTAATAATGGAAGATAAAAATTACTTCTATCTTTATTTTTTTCCCCTTTACCTTCTTGATTTAATCTTACTTGATCCTAGATATTCTATAGTTATGATTACCTTCTCTTGAGATCTAGTTAAGTAATCTTAATTAAAGTAGATAGAAATTGAAATGTGATCTCTCAATCTATCAAAACTTTTCCCAACTATGAAACTAGAATTGAAGCAATCCTATGGATAACTAAAAACAATTAATATCTCTCTTTAATTTCTTATTAATTTGATGTTTATAGGTATATTAGGATACCAGCATTTTCTATGTAACATTACATAAGTGAATCAATCCAATTTCTCAATCCAAATTAATTATAAAATAATAAACAACACAAGCATATTCATTAAATCAAGAATGTAAAGTTTAACAAATAATTTGAGACAAATTCCTAAAAAGTAGTTTAGCAATCTATAGATGTTACTAAATATCCAAATATAATCATTATTAAAATTTAACAATAATAACAAGGAATTAAGAAAAGAGTAGAGAATGAAATTTGGAATTCTTTTGTTCTTTGCTTGAGCTAGAAAATTTGCAATGTAGCAATGATTTCTATTTTAATTAGAATAATATCATTTAAGATTGGAAAGGATCCAATGTAGCAATGGTTTCTAATTAAGTCATAATACATTTTTCATTAAGTGGAAATGATTAATTAGATCAATAAGTTCTTTAATGAAGTTGATATAGTTCCATGCATTGTTCAGGATAGTAATGAATTGTTGAACATTAAAGCCTTATGGCATGCGAAAGGAGCTAAGGTGTTAGATCCCGTTTCCGGAATCCAACCTCTTAACAGAATAACATCATACTTGAGCGTGGTTCCTTGCTTAACACAAATTTTCATGAGTTTTTTTTTTCTTCACTAACATATCTCACTTATAAAAATTAACAGTTCATGATCAACATTTATCATCTCAACCTCATCCATACACGAACTCATATTCCTCTCAATATCATCCATACATAAATCATAATTCATTAACATCAAAAGAATAGCGTTCTTTACAATACTGACGCGACATTTCAAATCCCAATATATCAATGCCTCAAATCTCTAATACAAAATTTCATGAACTAATAATCCTTGAAAAGACTAATCCTCGAATTATCCAAAACTAACTCAAAATACCACATCAGCAAAAGGGAGTGATGCCTTGACTCGCTTTCACTCCATCTCTTGCTCAAAAACCTGAAGGTGGGAAGGAAAAAGGGGGGTGAGCTTAAAGCTCCGTGGGAACAGGTTTATAACGAAGGAACAAGCAAAACTATTTTCAAAAACTCATTGCC
>JANKOD010000006.1:9509898-9520475 GCA_026284645.1 Erythroxylum acuminatum | reverse complement strand
AACTGGTCGACGTGCACGTGACTCTGCTGGTGGACTACCTTACCCACATAACAGGTAAGCATGCATAATACTGATCTGATTTTATCTAGCTGACTGATTCATTCTGAAAAATGGACTTCTATGCATCCATATAGCTAAATGCTGATTTTTCATGCTTATCATATCATGATTTCACTATCATTAATGCTCATTCATGTCATGACATCTTTAAAGCATATCATGAACTACACAATTCCTCATTTAATGCCATACACATTTAATGCTCATGAAAATCTAACAATGTCAACATTTACAACACATTCAATACTCATTCTTAAGGTATGTAAAACCATTAATGTTCATTTATTATTTTAGCATTCTAACATTACTAATATAAAGATAAACATAGAACCTACCTCAATACTTGCTAAATCCTTGGCTAAGAATGTTCTTCTCCTTGCTCAACCCTTTCCTCTTGGCCTCTTTGAACTTCTTCAAAGATAACATAAACCATCATTAACTTCACTTCAATCCAAAACCCACATAACATCTTTCAACAAATTAGCTTGGGAATCACAATACCCACCCCAAAACTAAGCTTTTCAACCAAAAATCCAACTAAAAGCTCAAACATGAAATGAAGGCTTACCTTTATCTTCAACAACACAAAGAGATATTTAGCTCAAGATGAAGCTCTTGATGTTTTCCACCTCTTTAAAGCTTGGACTTTCTTAAGAACAACTCTCAAACTCAAGGAAAATCAAAACCTAGGGCTTGCTTTTCTCTTTTCTTCTTTCTCCCTCCATGGACGCACACTCTTCTTTTCTTCCCTTTCAATTTTCGTGTAACACTTTCCTACTACTCATCTCCACTTATTTTTCTTCTTTTATACTTCTTTTAATTTCACTTAAGCCCATCAAACTTAAAGCCCATCTACTTACTTCTTATTTCTTCTTCTTTTCTCCTACACTTAAGCCCACAACTTATGTTCAAGCCCATTTATTCTATCCAAGCCCTAACTAACTTATTTAGATACACTTAATACAACTAACACATTAATTTTACATCTAACTTATTAATTACTAACTAACACATTAATTGTCACATTAATTCATATCATATTTAATGCTAACATACTTGAGTGTTAATTGTAATTAATGCTAATTTAATTAACTTAATCATGCTTAATTTGTCATAACCATAAAAAAATATAAAAAAAATTCGGGGCTAATACATTTCATCTTAAAATGACATCATATAGTCTGTTCCATTTTCTACTCTTCAGACGATAGAATTTGTCTTCAAGGTCTTTATAAAAGTTGTAGATCTTGAAGTCCTCTTTCAAATCATATAACGAACACCTTAATCCAATATCTTTAGGGAATGTTATGGCAATTTTTCTAACCTTGTATCATCTGATGACGTCACTTCGTCTTAAAATGATGTGATATGGTCTATTCCATTTTCTACCCTTCAGAAGATAGAATTTATCTACAAGGCCTCATGAAAGTTGTAGCTCTTGAAGTCCTCTTTCAAACCATTCAAATAACACCTTAATCAGAAATTTCTAGAGAAAGTTATGGCTGTTTCTCCGAAACAGGTTCAGTATGAATGAGGACAAAAACATGTTTGATTCTTTTGACCATAACTTCTTCTATAAACACCCAATTGACTTGATTATTAAACCATTGGACTCTTAATACATTGCTCTACCGCTCCACCAAAAATCACAACCATCTGAAATGAAGCGAGAAAGATTGAGTGAAAAACGTGGGACGGGTACAGTGAGTGTACTCTTAAATGGTATGAACTGGTATTATTCCACGGAACATACTTCAATATTTTGATAATTTCTGGACCAGTAGAGCTCCAAATGAGATGATTTTTGATTTGTGGTAAAGTAGAGACATGGACCTACAAATGGTATGAAGAAATTGGAATCTAATTCAATCTCTAAGATGTTTAAATTTTAGATGGAAGTTGTGCATAATATTTTGTTATGGACTAGAGCAGTCCAAAAATGTTTGAAGTATATCTTTTGAATCTCTGAACTAAATTGAATGATTTTGTTGGCCTGAGAAACCTAAGGCAATGGGGGACTTTTTCTGGAAGAAAGTGTTATATTAGAATGTTCAAGGGTACCGTTGGCAAGACACTTAAATATAAAAGACATAAGGCATAAATGGAAGGGCAAATGGGACAATGCTCAATCATTAAAGGTATAATTGGAAGAAGAAGTGTTGTCTTGCTTATGAATGAAGAAGAAAAACGTGAATGTAAGGATAAGTAGCAGAGAATAATGAAAATGAGTAAGAAAGAGAAAGAGAGTTGGTGAATTGAGAGAAAAGAAGAGAGTTGAGCTAGGGTTTAATTCTTCTTCATCTTCAAGAAAGATTTTGAAGTTGATCAATAAGAGAAAAAGGAAGAGGAAGGAAAGAGCTTCCATTTGAGCTAAAGATTTCTTCATGTGGTGAAGAACCAAGGTAAGATTATTTGGAATCTTTAGGATTTTTGGAAGGATTCTAGTTCATGGAGTTTAGAAAATGCTTAGGTTCAAGTATTATGGAATCAATTTTTGTGATTTTGCATTGTGGGATTTTTTCAATTGGATTCCTATTGGATGAGAATTTGGCTGTTATGAGATCATGTGAAGTTAGAAAAGAGATACAGAGAAATTAAGTAATGTTATAAAGTAGCCAAGTGTTCTTAAGGTGTAAGCTTATGAATAAGCTAGCCACATGCAAAGGGTAAAGATTGAAAAGAGAATTTGGAATGATCATGTACAAATGAAGTGTAAAGCTAAGTTCAATTAAACATATATGAATTATGAAATGGGAATGAGCTTAATATGTGATTTAGAACATATACTCGGGATTGTCATTGAACATGCATTGTATACAGCCCATATAACTAATTGGGCATAAATGAGTTTTGTAACGGGTGTGAATTGTGTATGGCAAAAATTGTGATGTGCAGGTTAAACATGTTGGGCCCCGAATTTTTATTTATTTATTTATTTAATGGTTTTATTTTTTTAGTTAAGTCTTTAAATTAGCAAGAATGAATGGGGTTTTGAATGTAGAAATTAGAAATTAAAATGAAGTGTTAGAATTAAATTAGCTTAAGGAGTTAAGTGGGTTAAAGGAGTAGAGCCATAAAAGACAAAAGAAAGGCAAAATTGGGAGAACAAGACTAAAGAGGGGCATGATTGGAAGAAAAGGGGTTAAAATTTTGTTTGAAATAAAAGAAGAAGGAGAGGTGTCATAGACTAAAGGGAAAGAAGGAAAAAAAAAACGTGAAAAGGAGAGGAAAGAAGGGAAGATCGTGGGAAACTTGAAAGGAAGAAGAAAGAAGAAGAAAAAGAAGAGGAAATCAACTTGTTGGAGGTAAGTTTTCATCTTTCTTATGCTAGGTTCAAAAAGGGGATTAAATAGAGGTTAGGGTTTGTGTTGGAAATGAAGGAAGAAAGAAGAGGAAGATGAAACCAAACTGATTTTGGATTTTTAAGTTAGGGTTTTGGTTTTTTTAGCCTAGCTGGGTTATGGGTAGGTTAGGTTTAAATTCAATTTTAGCATTTCTTTGATTCTTGAATTTTATGAACTTTCTTGTGAATGTATGGATTAAATACAAATTGGTTTAATTGAAGGGAATAAAGAAAACCTTACTCAAAAGAGAGAGGAAGGGCAATCTTAAGCTTAGATTTTCAACAAATTAGGTGGGTAATATGTTTATGGTTATTATGGGATGGGAAAATGCCCTATTTGTGTGTGTGATTGTTTTAATTTTCGTAAATGTTGAATTGTGGTGAATATTTGAAAATGCATGATGAAATATGACATGTTTTCCTTGAAATGAATGAGAAGTATGAAGATATGAGAAATTGCTGAAATGAAAGAAGCATGAGAATACAAATTTGTGTTTGAAAAAATTAAGCGTAGATTTGTTTGTGATTAGGCAAGAGAGAAACCTATTTTTTTTGTCTCACGTTGAACTATAGCCTTTTCCCGGCTGCCCGCTTGAGGCTACGAGATCCTGAGAAATCGGGCTCGTTTTGTTCACGGTGTAAACTGTTTTGTTCCACGGAACTCTCGAGCCATTTGTTATGCATTCCATTATGACTTTATTAAGTATGTTGCATAATAAAGTTCTATGCTTGATAGAAGATTTCATGATATGCTTTATGTGATAACTTTCAATTAATTATGAATTGTGTGATGAATTTGCGAATGAATTGAATTTGCTTGATACATGTGTATTTATGCTTGTTTGTGAGGCCCATTACTAATGGCTATAAATGTATTAGCCACTAAGCCGTGTAGCTCACACCACTTTTCCCCCCTCAGGTGTGAAACAAGACTAGCGTGAACCTTGCAAGGCATCGGAAACTCCAAGGCATTAGATACTTTTGTACTAAGTTAGTAACTAGACTTTTGGATAGCTTTATAAGCATATCAAACATTGAACATCTCATGTATTTTGTATCTTGTGTTAAATTAGTGATGGACATGTTAATATGTAATTAAAGCTATGTATGAACATTCATTTTGATTAGAAATGAGAATGAGAATTCAAGGATTTTTCCTTTTGTGTATGATTGTGTTACTTGATAGGTTGTGTATGATAATTGTGGAAGAGGAATGTGTATGTGCATATTCTTCCTTGTTGAGATCACAATTGGTTGTTTGTTTTAAACAACATGTTGGAGATTGGGATGGTGTATGGGATGAATTATTTGAGGTGAAACTCAAGAGTACCGAAAGGTACTTGGTAGTGGGTGAATAGGAAGGAAAATTGTGTTTAGCAAGCCTTCCTAGGTGTATGAATGGTGTGCAGAAATTCAATGGAAAAACTGTATCAATCTAGGTAGAATTAGCCAAAGTTGTCTTAATGAAAGTTGTAGCTTATCTTTCCAGCTTTCTAACGCTATAAAGTATGATATTTTTCGATATCGGGGCTGAAAGTTATGATCATTTGAAGTTTGAATGTTGTTTAGGGTGAACTTTCGGGACAACCACTTTGATTGAAATTTTGACCCTTATAGAGGCAGAAATTGCTTTAGGTTCTCCATGAAAGTTGTAAATTATCTTATTAGCTTTCCGTTGATATAAAGTATGGAATTTTTGGACAAGGGAGTAGAAAGATATGATTTTTAGAAGTTAGGATGCTGTTTAGGATGAAATTGTCGGACAACCACTTTGATGTGGACTTTTTACCCTTATATAGATCGAAATTGTTTTTAAGTTCTTCATGGAAGTTGTAGAGCCTTCTTTTAGATTTCCATTGATACAAAATTTGCAAATTTTGGAGCTCTAGGTCAAAAGATATGAATTTTGGAAGTTAGGATGTCAGAAGGAAAAAAAAATCGAGGAGGCAGGCCCTCGCGCGCGAGTGCGATGCGGCCGAATTTTTTCCCCTCTAACCCGACCTCTCTCCACTCTTTTGGCCATAACTTTTTCATCCGACCTCCGATTGACCTGATTTTTGAAGCGTTAGATTCTTAAGACATTCCTCTACCTCTACAAAAAATTTACAGGTTTTGATATAAATTTGAAAAAGATGGTTTGAATCAAAGTGAGAGGATCGGTTAAAAGAGTATGAGTTGGAGATTTTTCTGAATATGCTTCAGTATTTTAGCAATATCTTGATCTGTAGAGCTCCAATTGAGTTGATTCTTGTTTTAAATTAAACTAGAGACATGGATCTACAAATGTTCTGAAGGAATTGAATTTCAATTCAGTTCCTAAGATCTTTAATTTCTGAAGTGAAGTTGGTTATAGTGTTCAGTCTCGGATTAGTAAGAGCCGAAAGTGTTTTGGCCATGACTTCTTTATTTCTAAACCAAATTGAGTGTTTTTGGTGTCATTAGAAACTTAAGACAATGGGGAACAAACGTTCTGAAGAAGCTGGCCTGAAATTTTCAATTGGAACTTTCCTAAATTATGCTCTGTAAGTTATGAGTAATGAGTCCTCTATGCTTTTATGATTTCGAATGTTGGACTTCGAAAACGGGGTATAACAAAACATCTGCATGCAAGCGTATCCAGAATTTGCAAGCAACTGCTATTTTAGAGCGTATTGTGAGTAGACCTAGATAGTTTTACTTTATTGTTTGTTTGTTTATGTTATGAATTGAGTGATCATAAATAATTATGAATGAGATTTGATTGTTGAATTCCGGACAATGAAGGTTCGATGATCGTGATATATGAATGAGATATTGAAGTGCCAATTGTATGTGAATGTGATTGTTAAATATGTCAAGTGTGTATTTGTAATTGTATATGAATGAAAGTGTGAAATCTCCACTTCAATGTGGAATGCCGGATTAAGATCCGATGATATGAGAAAGTGATTGAATGGGATATACAATTGTGAGTGATACATTTCATTGCATGAATGCATGAAATATAATGGCAGTTGTGACTAAAGTAGCGAACGATTAGAGCTTAAAGCTCAACGAGTAAAAATGAGCCTCGAGCTTAAAAGTGATTCAGAGCCTTAGGCTCAACGTTTAATGAGCCATATATGGGACAGTTATCAATGAGCCTTATATGGGACAGTTTAGGCACTCGGTCACAACAAAGTAACAAATAGAAAGTGAGTCTCATGTGCATTGCATAGGCATAATATGAACGAGTAAGTGTATTGAATGTGAATGTGAAATGCGAAAGAACATGAAATGTGAAATAATGTGAAATGTAAAATAAAGTGAGATGTGCAAGTTATGTGTTATGTGACTGGGTGAGCCATCGATGATGGTCACTCATTGAGTTCACAAAACTCACCCAAAATTTGCAAATATTTTTCAGGACTCAGAAGAATACCTCGGTAGTCCAACGAGAGTATACCTACCGCATTCAAGTAACGGATAGAGGTCGGGATCAGTTCGCGTCTGCATTGCATTCTCTATTTTGTATTAAAATGTATATTCTGCAACTTTTTGTATAAATTTGTATTCCGAAATGACTTGAGTGTTTTGTAATTTTGAAAGGACCAAAATGGCTATTAAAATTTTGTTATTGGTTTTGTGATAATTGAAAATGTTTATGAAGGAAAATATGGCCCAATTTGAGTATCGATTTCCGCATATTATGTTTGTGGTTTCAAAAAAAATTTATACCGACTATTGAATGATTGAGTGCTTTAGCACGCCACCCTCGCGGGACACGGACTCGGATATCACCATCGATGTCGGGTTTGGGTCTTGCGGGAGTGGGGTGCTACAAGACATGAACTAAAGAAATAGTAAAGAAGGGACATAAACTAAAGAGACCTATATTGATTACTCAACTACCTCTATATAGTTCATGTTATATCCAATATTTACTAAGCTATCCTTGACTAGAATAGATCATAAGTAATATAAAAAACATAACAATCCATATATGAGATACTTTAAAGATCTTAATTTAAAGGATTATTTAAAAATTCACGAAAATGAGAATTTTTCATAAACATTTAAGTAAATGTTCCAAACAAAATTCTCATATGAGGTCAGTTTAGTGAACTTATTCTCTAATAAGCAGCCATACATTTGTTTAAATATTGCCATACTTTTAGTATATGATATCGAGTACTTCCTTTATAAGGAAATATATAATGGTTGCTAGTCTTTTTACATTATATTAGTTTCCAATATTAATAAAACAATGACTAGAAATAATTATTTATAATACATAACTGCAATGTACATTTATCCTATAGACCTTTATCATATACATGTGAATATTTATAAGATAAATAATTCCTTTAAATAATTATGTCACTAAAATAGAACCAACTAATTGGTTGTAGTGCTTAAACTACTAATCTCCCACTTGCACTAAGCTAATTGTTTTAAGTATACCATATCACTATATTATGATCATGCTACTACTGGGATAATGGTTTAGAGAAAGACTTTTATGATCACTTATTTAAATCTTACAACTTTCATCTTAATTATCATCATAATTAGGAAAAATTGCCTAAATAGATATTTGGGTCTTTAATAATACCTTAGCTCCTTTCACATATCCAATGAATCTAATAATCTATAGTACATTATTGTTTGAACAATGCAAGGAATTATTCTAAGTTCATTGAACAACTTCTTATTTCAATTAATCATTTCTACTAAATGAAAGATGTATTATGGCCTTTTTAGTAATTAATTCTACAATTGAACCTTTTCAATTTCAAAATAATATTAACTAGAATTTACTTCTAAAGTTAATATCTTTATAATCTTGAACTCAGATATCAACTCATACATAGAATAATAAAGATATCTTAATACTTCACAAGTAATAGAAATATCAAATACCAAACGACTTTAGTACATTATTTATGTACTTAGACTAGAAAGAGTAAACAAATTTATATCTATCTCTATAGTTCTAATTCCCATAATTAAATTATTATCTTTTTCATATCCAATAAAAATTGTTCTAGAATTATCATATATTTAACAACTAAAAATATAAATTTTGTTCTTTATGAATAGTATGTATCTATATATTCCTACTGACGAGGAAAACTATATTCTCGTTATAGATATGATAAATTTACAATTATCTCTGAAACAAACTCTTTGATTCATCATGAAAGTGAATCTTTCAATGTCTCTTAACATTTCAATTATACATCATAAATATCAACAAAGGAATTAGTTTCAATTAAATGTATTTTCATGTGATATAAACATTTCAAATTTCATCTTACTCATAAGATTTGTAATTTTCAAAATTATCTTACTCCTATTACATATCTTGAGAACCATTCTCCTATAACTATACATTCAAACAAATATTATGTTCATTGGGTCTGTAAGAATATATCCAACCTTTTGGATATCTCTCATAACCTTTTATTATCTTATTTAGTTCTAAACTTATTGAATAATATACATTTCAAGCTAGCATCACATCCAAAATCATTAACTTTGAATCTTCCAAAGTTTTAGCTTTCTATATCTAATATGGCTTCCTATTAATTGATTCAGTTGGAACTACCAAAGGTGAGTTATTGTATTAGGCATAATAATAGAAGAAATAAATATTGCATCATAAGAAATATTGTATTTTCCTCTTTATATAAATCCATATCATTATAGAATTTAGTTGTAGATGTACTCACCATAGAATCTCATCCCTTATAGATAACCAATGAAATTGTCATTACATCCAAAAACTTCACATGTATAAGATTTGATAATTCAATACTATCATCATCATTTACAAAAGGTTGATTTGGTTATTTTCAACCTAAAAAGTTTCACAAGTTTCATACGATTTATAATCAAAATGATACATATATCCAGTAACTTTATGATTCTCATCATGTTGATTTCACCACCATGGCATAAAATGATATTCTCAATTATACAACTTTATATTTTTTTTCCACTTTTGTTAGGCAATTGTCTCTCTTGATCCAACGTACACTAACTATTTTTTATAAATTTGGATCCATTATTTTTACTCAGCAATCTATTCCGTATCTTACCTTGAACATTATAGTAATGTTGAATCTAAATTCAATATAAAATACTCAAAAGTATGAATTAGAAATATATGTATGATCTATATCATATCACGTATAAGTAAGAAAATCTATGTAATCCTTTTTTTCTAATGAAAACTATTATCATAGTATAGTAAATGACTTCAATTATAGTTCATGTTATGTTTTTAGTAGACTAAATTGAGTGAAACAATTTCATCATGGTATTAACTTTCAGCTTTACTTTATGCAACCTTTTACATCATGTTATAATGGTGTTGACATATATCTTATATGTTGTTATCAATTTTTATGAGACATTACTCAACTTATGGTTTTATTACATTTTGTAATGTAGATATTAACATATCTTTAAAACTTTTTCACCAAATCCTTAACCATGATTAATAGCAAAAGTTCATAATGCAACTTTCCTATCTAACTTTGAGAACTCTTCTTAAACATAATAAATGTCTAAGAAAATTGGTTCACTTATAACTTAGTATCAGCTATACTAAAAAAGGTAAATTCTACTAAAAACAAAATAGAAATGTATAAAAAACAAGTAATTGGTTATGTATCAGACTACCAAATAAGATTAAGGATTTATTCATGTACTTAATTACTCGACTTATTTTATTCAAAATAATAATCACTATTATTTAGAAAAATTACTCTAGTCTCTCTAATGGGCTAAGATCCCATTTGAATTTAGTTGATTTGAGTCACAAAATAAACCAACTAAATTTAAATTAGGTAGATAACATCTTTATCAATCATATCTCATATTACTCCTAAATACATTAGGTGATAATTCTTATTAAAGCATATCTTATATGATGTTCTTAACCTTGCCTTTAAATTTATATGATCATGAATTACTGCTCTAAATAATAAAAATTTAGTTAGGTAGAACCCCATTACTTTAAGATAGAAGATATCCGGGTTAAAGGGGCTTTAAACCTTATAATAAATAAAAATCTAGCTTTATGCTTAAATAATAGAAAGTAACAATTATATTCTTGACATGTACTTAATATTTTAACGATTAATTTAATTTTATTCGTCTTAAGCACAAAATTACACACACACACACACACACACCCACACACACA
>JANKOD010000006.1:9489000-9499407 GCA_026284645.1 Erythroxylum acuminatum | reverse complement strand
TTATTTTTCATGTGCAAAAATTCACTGTTGACCAATACCAGTATGCATGACATTTTCCAATTAGTCCTAATCACTCTTGACCTTCGCCACTTTACTATTTTACCCTTCCCGTCGGGGGTGGGATGTTACACATACTTTCTTAGTTCACCAAAAGAATTTATAAAGGAAAGGCATAGGCTAACGGTGTTTTTGGTAATGGTTAGATTACTGTAATGTAGCGATTGATGATATGGTTATCTGTAGTACCATATTGGTACAAGTATCATCAATTCTAGTATAGTAATGGATCAAATTTTAAAATTGAAAAATATAGGATTAAATTGAAAAACAATTCCTAACCCTAACAATAGTCTCCCCCTCCCTCCTTTCCCCTCTCTTTTACTCACTCTCTTTGTCTATGAGCTCAGCTACTCTCTCAGACAAACATAGATGAAAATTGTCATTCTTTTTAGGTTGTTGCTCCTGTCGTTGCATGTTATAATTATTTTATAAACTTAAGCAGAGTGCAACAACGGTGATAGTTGTGTTGATAGAATGATAAGAGAAAAACCAAAAGAGAGAGAGAAAAGAAATCATACGAGAAGATTTGAGAAAGGAAATAATAGTGTTCGGTTTAACATATCCATATAGCCATTAGTGACAACTTTTATACATGTGATTACATAAAATTCAATATACGCTAGTGTATGATTACATATATGGAGTTTTATTTAAACGTTGCGTATTGGTCTCGACATCACGTTACTATTTTTCTTAGTAAATTTGAACAATGCCTACCATGTCTGGTTCATCTTCTTCATTTAATATTGTAATAATTCCCCTTCTCTTAACATCTTTGTCCCCCAAATTAATGTCTAGAAATTGCTTTTGTAATTCATACAAATATTCTCATGTTGCACTAGTATGTTCCCCATCAAACCACTAAATTAGCAACTGGGTGACACCACGATTGTGTCTTTTCACCATTCTTCTGTCCACTACTACTGGAATTCTATCAGTGGAGGTGAGAAATTTTGGTAAGGACGATGACACTCTCTCTTGACCCAGATGAGCCTTCTTCAATTGCGACATGTGGAATATAGGATGTATAAAAGATTTTGGTGGTATTTCTAACTTATATGCCACTTTTCTAATTCACCGTGTAATTTACGGACCATAGTATAGAGGCGATAACTTCTGATTACTTTTGCATTGAAGTGAGTGTTGTTTATATGATTGTAGTTTTAGCAAAACCATCTCCCTTATCTCAAATTCCCTTTTGGATAGTTTAGAATTAGCATACTGTTTCATCTTATTTTGTGCCTTTCGTAAATGAAACTTCGTCATATTCCCCATAGGTTTATGGTTCTAAAGAATTTGATCAAATTCAATTAATTTCAAATCTCCTATTACATGTGGCATGTAAACTGGTGGAGGATAACCATACACTACTTCAAAAGGCACGGAGTTGATGGCAGAGTAATAGGTAGTGTTGTACCATTATGCCACGAGAGTCATCCGCTCATTCCATTATTATGGTCATTCACTGCAAAAACAGCCAAAATAAGTTTCTTAAATTTTATTCACAGCTTCAATCTAGCCATCCAATTATGGATGGTAGGCCGTCGAATGTTTCAAGCAAATTCCTTGCAACCGAAACAACTCCTGCCAGAATTTGCCTAAGAAAATTGATCCCGGTCACTAATTATTGGTTCCAATGTGTCATGTATCTTGAACACATTATTGAAAAATAATTCTGCTATAGTGCTATACTACTTGCAGAATACAAGTGTTTCACCATAATGAAATAAGCATATTTGGTAAACCGATCAATAACCACCAAGATGACTGATTTACCTTTGGATCTGGGTAATCCTTCAATAAAATCAACACTAATCTCTCGCTAGCTTCCTTATGGAATTCTAATCAGTTGCAGTAGACCTGGATATGCTAAATTGTCTTGCTTGTGGAATCTCGCTAGCTTTTGATATTTCATGCAGTTCTGTATGTAGTTATGGATGTCTCTAGCCATGCCCTTCCAATAAAACATATTTTGTAACTTTTTTGTAGTTGCCAATACCCCTGCATGTACTCCTATGGAGTCATTGTGACTGATTTTGATGATTTGTTCCAAAGCACTCTGTTGTCACCCATCACCAGCCTACCCTTCCATCATAACAATCCTTCTTTCCATTTGTAAATAGTGGATTTCATATTTTCCGCTTCTAATTTGTTGATTATGTCATGAGTTAAAGGATCCTCCTTCCAACTAATTTTGTCCTCTTCTAACAATCCCCCATGCACTTGTGTTATAGATAACATCAGAAGTTCTACACTAGTAACTCGTGAAAGTACATCAACAGCTACGATTTTCTTCCCACTTTGGTATTGAACTTCGAAATCATACCTGAGCAACTTAGGGAGCCACGACTGTTGGAAGGGAGTGGATAAGCATTACTTCAATAAATATTTAGTACTCTTATGATCCGTTTTAACCACAAATGGTTTACAACTGAGGTAATGATGCCAGTGTTTGATATCTTTTATCGCTGCTAGGAATTTCGTAAGTTAATAGCCTTTGATGTCTCTTGGCTAATTTCTTGCTAAAAAATGCAATCAGATGGCCATTTTGTTGTAGAGCAACTCGAATTCCCAATCCAATTGCATTCGCTTCCACCACAAACTGTTATGAAAAATTTGGAAAAGTTAGCACCGATGCTAATGATATTGCCTTCTTCAGTTTCTCAAAGGCTATGTCTTCCTCTCGCTGCCATTCCCAGTTCCCCACTTTATCTTTCTTCAACATCTTTGTTAATGGTTCGCAATCAATCCATAGCCTTTTATGAACTTCTGATAATATCCCGTGATGCCCAAAATTCCTCTCAGTTTTTTAACGTTCTTAGGTATTAGCCACTCTTCAATGGACATCATTTTTCTGGTATCAGTTGCTACTCCACCCTCTGAAATTGTGTATCCCAAATACTCAATCTGGCGTACTCCAAAGACACACTTATTCCCACTTCAAAATAACTGGTTATCTTTAAGAATCTACATGACTATTGCAATATGCTCTACGTGCAATTGCAAAGACTGGCTATATATGAGAATATCATCAAAGAACACCAAAACGATATGGTTTGAACAACTTATTCATCAACTGTTGAAATGTTGATGGAGTGTTAGTCAAGCCAAACGGCACGAACAAAACTCATAGTGTTCTTCAGGCATCTTGAATGTCGTCTTTGGAATGTCCCTCAGTGCGTCCTAATTTGATGATACCTGGAACATAAGTCCAGTTTAGTAAACCAACTCGCACCATGCATCTCATTTAACAATTCTTCAATAAGAGTTATTAGGAATTTATCCTTAACTATGTGTTTATTCAATTCCTTGTAATCCACGCATATATGCCAAGAATTGTTCTTCATCCTAATGAGAACAATCGGTGCTACAAAGGGACTGTAGTTGTGTCTTATAAACCCCCTGTTTCATAAGACCCCTAACTGACTGCTCAATAACATCCTTTTGTGCTCCTGAGTAACTATATGACCTACTGTTAATAGCTTCAATGCCCTCTTTCAAATGAATTTAATAGTTGTATTTACGATCAGGTGGAAGGTAGTTCGACTCTTGGAATATTACTACATATTCAGACAAGACCACATTAATTTCATCAAATGCACTCCACTGCTCCTCACTTACCCTCATTTGTTGTAGTTAATCTTCAATAGGAATAGTTAGCTGCATCATAAGTAATTGAACCCTCTGTAAACGTTGTAGAGCCCTTTGGAAATTTTTATAGGAAACTATTCAAGACTTCCCTCCATATTCCCAATTAAACACCATAGTTCTTTCTTTAAAGCTACATGAAAAAATCATTCAAGCTGGCTAACCTTTGTTACGGATATGACTTAGTCAAGCTTATTTTACTCGAGATATGACTCACAGTCAAGCTTATTTTACTCATTGGCTGAGTTGGTTGTTGTATTTTCAAATTTAAACTTCCTTGATTTTCTCCTGTGTATCTTGTATAGATTACAAATTGTATTTAAATTGTAACTGGATTAATAGAAATTGTAAGCCTTTTCCAATCCTTCTTGTTGCGTTTACAACCTTTACACCCCAATATAACATCACAGCCTCTTAAATATAGTACCAAAGCATTCATAGTGAACGGAATTCCCTGCATAATCCATTCAAAGTTTTCACAATACTAGTGGCATTCCAATTATAGTCCCCCACCTACAATTATTAAAATAGGTTCCATCTTTTAAACATTACAATCCCCTTTTTTCTTTCACCATTGATATGTCCATAAAATTATTTGTACTACCATTTTCAATCAAGATGTGGATTAATTTCCTCTAATGCATCCCCACTAGTCTCATCTTTTTGATCTATATGTCCTCCGATAGTCCAAACATAGCTTGCATAGACACATTTGGGTAGTCATCCTCCCCTATCACTTCCTCCAACTCTTCCTCATCTCCTTTATATACCATCTTACCATGATCATCGTCTTTCGTAATCACATAGAACTGCAGTTGTTTTCTTTTGCATTTGTGACCCTGGCTAAATTTTTTAATAACAATAGAAACAGAGCCCTTTTGCTCTCTTATCTTCAAAATCTTTACTACTAATTTGTTTAGAAGGTTTAAGGGGTCTTACCGATGTTAATGAACACAATGTTGACATAGGATTTGGTAATATCCCATCCGAGCTTGGACTTTTGAATATGTTGGGCATATAATGTGGTCTCAGGATTGAATTAAAATACCTACCATTGTTCTCGTTCTTCATCATATTACCTCTATTGAATAGAGTATTTCCATTAGACAACACTATGGCTTATTGATAACGAGCTAACATATAAGCTTGACGCAATGAGGTTCATTTATTTTCACTATCACTCCAATTTTTGGTTTAAGCCCTTTCACAAAGAACCTAATCAAGTACTCCTCTGGTAATGATAATCGGTTTGAGTGGTGATCAAATTGAGCACAATAATCTAACACTGTCCCATTTTGTGTTCAACTCTTTGAAATCTCTGTCTGGATCATTAAACTGCATCAAACCTCTGTTTAAGGGCCTTGGTGTATTCTTCCTAATCAACCAATTCCAACTTATTGTGATTTTTAATGTATAGACGATACCATTCCTGTGCTCGTTCATATATGTGTAAAATAGCAATGTTCACCTTCACCTTCTCTGGAGTTTGATCCAACTGAAAGAATTATTCACAACGGTACTGAAAGCGATCTAGAAGGGGGGGTTGAATAGATAGTTGAAACTTTTTCGCAAAGTTCTACAAAAACAAAGAGTTAATATACACAATACAATCAAACAAATTTAAATAAAAAGAGTAGGAAAGAAAGACAAACACTGTTTTTATAGAGGTTCGGTGCTAAGACCTACGTCCTTAGGATTTGGCAAAACACTTTACTACACACTTTTTAGTTCAGTGTGAACTTTTACAACACCACTTGATTTTCGGCTCAAGCTACACCTCACAATCGATTTGTTTTTCCGGCACAAATCCTACCTCACAAGTGATTCTCCACTAATCACTCAACTCACAATAATCACAATGATAGAAAATTGTAATAATAACCCTCAGTACAGCTTAATAGAATTAAGAACAAGCTAAGAGCAAAATTGATAGCAAATATGGAACTATATGACTTTTCTTCACTTTGGACTTTTGTCTCCGATCATTCGATGTTCCTTAATTTATTTGTAGGCTTCCAGATGATTATAGTCGCTGTAGATCTTCTTCTAGTCATTGTAAATTGCTCATAGCTGTTGTAGAATGATTTTTGTACCGTTTGATATCAATTGACTTCGTCAGATTATGTTCAGCTGCACCTGTTAGTTGACTAGTCGAGGTGTAATAGTCGACTAGCACCTTATAGTCAACTTGTCTCTAAAACATCAGTCGACTAACACCAACATTTTTCATAAGATTTTTAGCTCCGCACTTCGAATAGTCGACTAATAGACTGCTAGTCGACTAATCCAGTTATCCAACTTATAGGTCTGATGTTTATAGTCGACTTACAACATTTTGGTCGACTTGGCTAAACCCCACATAACAGATTTGATAATTATTAGTCGACTGGTAACCTATTGGTCGACTAGTCTGGCACCAACTGATAGATTTCAGATAACCTTCGATCTTTGTTTGTTGAGATGTTAATTTGAATTCTTCAAACATAATCTGCCCGTTGCTTATCTCTTACACGTTTAAGATATGTCAATCTTGATTTATATTAATCCTTTATTTGAGTTGCAATCTAAATTACCTGAAATTATTTCTTAACCAATTCTATAAATTTTATTATTATCAAAATATAGAAGGATTTTTAATTTTGTCAACCAGTACTATTGGTCCAACATTAGCCAATGTTCCAAGTTCGGACAGGCCTCGTGATGATGCATGAGTTGCGGAAAGCCCCAAGATTACAACTTTGTGTAGTAAACTAAAATTTTGTAAAGCCATGATTTGATTTGTATCATGGGAACTTCGTATCAACAGGAGCAGTGCAGTATCGTAACGGTATTCGAGGCAACAATGTGAAAGATTTTTACCTTCTTATATACGTAATCTTCCTTTTTTCCCCCACAAAATAAGATAGAAGTGAGAGTGTTAGTGTAATTTGCAAGGTTCAATTTTAATTTTCTCCAAATATCATATAGAAGTGACTTTGACATAAAAAATGCGAAGGATCTGCCTTGAATATAACATGGCTTGAATATGCTATGTTAGACGAATTAAGGATCTGCCTCTACCTTCCATAGATATGTAGTTTAATTTATACACAAATGTGGATCGAATAAATTGACCAACTATACTGTACTAATCTAACCTGCAAATTAGAAAATAAATAAACTAGATTTTGAGCGATTTTCCCAAGTACAAAAATGAAGATATAACAGGTTGGAACATATGGTCAATATGAAACATCTTGTGATGCATGTGCAGTAAACTAGAAATTTTCAAAGCATGTGAATAAGTTCCTAAAAAGACAGCCCTTTGTACTAAACTATAATTTCTTAAAGATACGATTTGGAAACATGCATGCGTATCAGCACAAGTAGTATATAATATTGCATCTTATTCAACAATATACTATTATATTGTTTATACTTGATACAGATCAATCAATATGGAAGATTCTTGGCCAGCGCTTCAGAGAACTAATAAACACAACAGATTCAACCATTTCACTTTATTGCCTCGTTCTTCAATAACTCTCTACAAGATGAATTTATAGATAAGGAAGTTCTTGATTGTTCTATTAATATGAATGTAAATCTGTGGTACAAGGGAGGCATACTGTATCTGTAATATATGTAGTCTCAACTCAAGGGGTGTGGTTGAGTAGAAATGGCTCATTCATTTTTAACCAAAAGGTCATGGGTTCGATCATTGGTTTTGGGTATGGAACAACCTTAAATCTTTGGACCAGCTGTCTCACTCTTTGAGGTGCCTACAAATCAGCGAAGGGATTAGTCACTGGATTCGCCGGTGGATACCCTGGTCTAAGACAAAAAAAAAAATACATGTAGTCTCAATTTATTTAGCAACGTGCTTTCCTTTTGAATCAAAATGAAAATAAATGTTACAAAATGTTGATTTCATAAGCTAGCATAGCGTAATCTTCCTTTTTTATTTTTAGACGCAAAAGAAGATAGAAGTGAGAGACCATTAGTATAATTTGTCAAGTCCACTTCTAGTTTGTTAGGCTTTGGACGTAAAAAAATATTTGAAAGATTTCTCACAAGTTCGATTATAATTTAAAAGAAGATCTTAAAAGTTCTCAAATTTTTAGCAGTGTTGAAAGAGAGACGCCAAATAAGAATGGTAGAAAGAAGAAAAAAGTTATTAAGGCGAGTGAATAACTAAAATTTCTCTATTATTTATACGAAATTAGATTCTTTAGTAAATTTCTTTGTAACTAAATTCTATAATAGTATGTTTTGTTCAAAGTGGAGCATACAATATGAGATATTGAATGATGTAATATTTATTTCTTATACGTATATGCTTAGTAAAACAACTTGCCTTTGTTATTTCCAATTAAATCAATTAGCAAGATTCTATATTAGATATAGAATGATAAGACTTGCAAGGGTCAAAGTTAAAGAGTTTAAGATATGATTCTTAGTTTAAGCATATATTTTATAATAAGGTTATAACTAAATTAGATAGTAGAAAGTTGTGAGATATCTAAATAGGTTAGATATAATCTTTCAAACCCTATTTAACAATATATTTATTTAAATGCATACTTATAAGAGAATGGTTCTCAAGATAAGTATTAAGAAGATGATGAAGTTTGAAGAAGTTCAAGTCTCGTGATAGTACATCAAAAAGGAAATAGTGCCTTTTTGGATACATTTGATATATAGTTGAAAGGTTACGAGAAGTTAAAAGATTCAATTTTAGAATAAATTCAAATATTTTGTTTTTAAGATGAATTTTATATTTATCATATCTATAAAAAAGTTAATGGGAATATAATTGTCCTTTTTAATGAAAGTGCGTAGAGTCAGCGACGGATCCAGGGGGGCTAGCAGGGGCTATAGCCCCCCCAAGACAAAAAAATTTGTTAGGAATGCTTTGTTAACTAAAACCCAGCCCCCCTTCTCCAAGACTAAAAAATTTTGTCCTTCCCCCCAAGACTAAAAAATTTTGCCCTTGTCCCTCCAAGACTAAAATCCTGGATTCGTCGCTGCGTAGAGTCATACTATTAATAAAGGAAATAATACATATTTTTAATTGTTGAAGATGTCTTAGTCCAAGAGCAAATCTTATTGAATATGAAAAGGTAATAATTAATTTTGGGAATAAAATATATACAGACAGATATAAAAGTTGTTTACTTATTCTAGTCCAATTACATAGATAATGTATTAAAGGTGTTTAGTGTTTGAGATATTTCATACTTATAAAGTATTAAAGATATGTATAAATCAACTTTTAAGATATATTTGAGTTGATATTTGAGTTCGAGATCATATAGAAATCAACTTTAGTTTGATAAAAGTAAGTCCTAATTAAGATATATTTTACTTATAAAACATTATTTTGAGTTGAAAAGGTTCGAATATGTAGTGTGAACTGTTACTTTAAACCACAACATATTTTTCATTTAGTGAAAATAATTATTTGGCAAAAAGATTTCTTTAATGAACTTGACATAGTTATTTGTACCATTGCAATAGTATTGTACTGTAGGGCATGCCAAAGTAGTGAAAGTCTCGTAAAAAACCTCAATGTGTATTTAGTTGTTTTTTTTAATTATGATGATAATTGGGATAAAAATTGTAATATTTAAGGTAGTACTCACTAAAAGATTATCTTGTATATTTGTCTCACTAAAGCATTGTCTGAATAGTAGTATGATCATTACATTGTGATATATTTTTAGATACTTAACCGAATGACATAAAGCAAGTGAGAAATTTTTAGTTTATTCCTTATAGCCAATTGGTTGATTGTACATTTTGTGATACAATTAATTAAAGACATTCTTTATCATATTTGTATTTGTTTAATTAACTAACATTGAAATATAAAGTTTATGAATAAATGTACTTTATGAATAAAATTATAAAGAGATGATAATTATAAGATTTATATTGTATTTACGCATAAATATTCATAGACGTTGCTCTATTAAAACTAATACACATTATATTTTTTCTTTATAGAAGAGATAGTTGATCTCATAAACTAAAGTATAAAACTATTTAAATAAACTTATAGGTATTTATTAGAGAATAAGTTTATTAAAATAACTCGATTATGAGGATCTCGAGTAGAATATTACTCAAGTATCTATAGATTTTTTCATTGTAATGGTACTATGTTTTGATACTTTTTTTTACATATTCTATTTAGGATAGCTTAATCGGTAGTATTGTGATATAGTCTAAACTATATAAAGATAGTTGGATAAGATAATAAATAATTTGTCACTCAAAAGTAACTAGAAAGAATGTTCCACTAAGTTGAATTGAGAATTTGAAAAGGATATTTTTCAAATATTAATTACAAATCATTACTGATTAATAAGAATGAATAATTTAAGGCAACAATATGGAAGATTTTTACCTTAATTACACCGTTTGGTTCTATTTCTATTTTTCTGTTGTAGTTTTCAGTTTCTGTTTTCAGTTTTTTATTTCTGTTTTTCTTTCAAACAAAAATAAAAAACCTGTTTGGTTGTTAATGTTAATGTAATTATATTTTTATCACTGATAATAATTATATTTTAGATAAAACTTGAAGATAAATTATTTTTAATTAAATAAATTTATTTAATCTCTTAAATAATATTTATTAACAAATTATTAATAAAATTATGTTATTTTAATAAAATAAATAATTTAAAAATTAATATTTATTTGAAATATATTTTA
>JANKOD010000006.1:9421696-9436310 GCA_026284645.1 Erythroxylum acuminatum | reverse complement strand
GGGGCAAAAGATACCATTTGAATTAATGGAGTCAAGGTTACCAACCAAGAACTCCAGAGGAATTTTTTTAATATGAAACATGTAACTGCTCGCAATGTAATTGAGAGGTGTTTTGGATTACTAAAAATTAAGTGGGTTATTATTAGGAGTCCATCATTTTATCTAATAAAGACACACAATTGAATTATTATAGCTTGTTATTTGCTTCATAATTTTATTAGCAAGAGATGAGTTTTGATCTCATGGAGAGTGATTTAGGAGATTATTTTCACACTAATCCAGTTGTTGAGGAGTGGATAACTGTTATTAACCCAACTAATGCTTGGACAAATTGGAGAATTGAATTAGCACGCAAAATATTCAATAAATGGCGAACATCTAGAGAAAATGAAAATTGACATTTTTTAGGTGTTCTATTATGTTTTGGGTGTTAAAAGGTTTTATATTATTGTTTATGTAAGTTGTCGTGCTCTTTGTTGTTTATGTTGTATGCTGTTATTGTAGACTATATTGTTCTCGTAAGCTATTGATGCTTAATGTTAATTGGTATGAAGAATTTTACCAATGTTTTTATTTTTTCTTTATTATGATGATCATTTTTTTATTTATCAATATTGCTTTCATTTGGTAGATAAATATGTCGATAAATTCCCTGTCAACTATTGATTCTCAAAGTTCAAAAGGAATAAAAAGAAAGTGGAACTATAATGAGGATGTTATACTAGTTTCCTGTATGGTTGATTTGTATAATGTGGGAACGTACAATATTGATATTGAATTTAAAGCTTGGTATCTCAATTAATTAGAAAGAATAGTAGCAACAAAGTTCCCTAATTCAAACTTAAAAGTCAGACCTCACATAGAGTCTAGAATTAAGACTTTAAAAAAAGAGTGGAGCATTGTTTATAATATGATAAGGAAAGATACTAGTAGATTCGGATTGGATACCGAAAGGAAGATTATCATTGCTGAAGATCATGTATGAGATTCTTACTTAACTGTAAGTATTGAACTTTTAACTTGTTTTAAGTATTGTCTTTAACTACTTTCTTGTAATTTATATAAATTATTGTTGTTGTTTTTTTCATTTTCTCATAGTCACAAAGATGCTGCTCAATTTTGAAGGAAAAACTTTTATTTCTATAATAAATTGATTGGGATCTATGGAGAAGACCGTGCAACTGGAAATGACGCACAAACTACTACGGACATTCTTGAACAAATGGAAAAACAAGAAGATGTAGGTGGGATAAATGAAGGTGGTGAAGATCAATATGAGCATGGTTTGCATGATATAGATGAATCCTTTACCCAACCTCAAACATCAAATCTTGAAAGATAAGCTGAAAATATTTTAGCAAGGAGGAGAAAAAGAAGTAATGATACGAAAGAAACAAGTTATGCAGATTCACTTATTGTTGCTACCAAGATGTTGGGTGATACCATGAATCAGATTGAAGATAAATTGTGTAAGAATATTAGACTGAAACGTATATTCAACAAAGAGTTGAACAATTAGATAATGCATTCGGTGAGATAGAGGGACCCACAGATGATGAAAGAGATACTACTTTAAGCAAGATTTCTGAGCATCTTACACAAATACTTGTGTTTTTCACTTTTGTGCCTTCTCGAAGACTTGGGTAGGTGAGGAGGTTTTTTGTCACACACTAAAGATTATGTTGAAGTTTAAATATTTTGTCTAGCTATTTAAAATAGGGTTAAAACTTATTTTTTGTTCAATTAAATAACTTTTTAGTAATTTAAAGTCCTATGTTATATTTATTTTCAATATCGTCCCATTGTTATTTTATATTGCAATTGCGTCCCTTTGCCATTATAAGTTTATATTTTCAAACCAAACATTGGTATAGAAATTCTTTAACAGTAAACCAAATAAAGTAATATTCATTCCATTCTATTCCTCATCTTTTCTATTCTTAAGAATAATCATTCTATTCCTTATCTATTCTAGCAATCGAATTAAACAGGCTGTAAAGAAAATCTGATGTTTATTCTGTGTCTTGTTATAAGCTTTTTTGTGGATGTCAAATTTAGAAATTTTGCTATTGCTATGTTATAGTTTTGCTTAATTTGAAGATGAGAATGTAGTTATCTAGAAACGTCTGAGACTTCTACTTGAAACATTATTGGATTTGTAAGTATATGTACATTCGATTTCGAACCTTAGATGAGGATAATATTGATGTTGTAAGTTTAGACAATGGTAAGATTGTTTGTAAAGGTTGTGCTGTTGTGAGATGTTTAGCTCTCAAAGATTAATGTCGACTAGTTGACTTAAAGCATGATACTCTTTTAATAGTTTCGGGCCGTTTGTATTGCACCTAGGAATTGGATCTCATCATAATGAAACAAAGGGAAAGAAGGTTAAAATCAGCGAAATTGGCACCAAAGTCAAATCTGTTGTTCATAATTCGCATTCAGGGATATGTTATTGTTACTTAGATAACTCCTTCAATACTCTTCTTGACTATTCTCGGACTTATCATATCTTTCGTTTGTTTTCAGAAAAAGTGACATGCAACCAAGAACTGGGAAGATCCTGTATAACTTGAAGTTGAGCAGAATATTTGATGGTGTCTTCATGAAAGCAAGTCCGGGGACCCTAATTATGCTTCAAAGGGTGGAAGCATTCATCACATATGCGTACATAACTCAAGACCTTTTGAAATTGTATAGATTCTATTACCAAATAGAGATTCCGATGCTAAAAAATGTACAACTTTCATGTTGGTCAGTTGGGCTAATTCGACCTGAATCAATGTCAAATTTTCAGCCCAAGTCAGAACACATGAATAGTGTTATTGCCTTGATGTTATTGATTGTAACTTGATCTCCAAATGCCTTTTCTTCATCAACCATGGTACATATAAGCCCACCAAAAGCTTCTCTAAGCCTCTTAGCATTAGCATGAGTAATCGGTCCTTTCGACATGATCAACGGGTCATCCGATAGTTGACTTGTCTTTCGACTCTCTATTGAGCTCACATCACTTACCTTTTTAATTTCAAGGAACAACTCCAAAGACCCAACAATAGTAGCCCTTTCAAGCAACCAAAGCCAACTTCAAGATTAAGGTGGAACCAAGATGATCTTCACACCATAGAGACAGCAACATAAAGGATCACATGAAGTAGCTTCCTTAATGAATAATTTTGCAAAGGACTTCGTGTGATAACTTATAAGTAGCTTCCTTAACTAAGCCACGATCGTGGCACCCCACAAATGTTTCTATTATGGGCCACGATCATGGCCCTGATTCTTCTTCCAGGCCTCCTCCAAATTTCCTTCGTTCTTCTATATCTGCCCTCAAACACTAACAAATACATCAAGGCACTACAAATACACAAAATTAAAGCTCAATAGCTTACTCTAACCCACATAACACTCAAAACACAAATATCTAATCAACTAACACAATTCTAAACCTAAACATGGATGAATCAATTAATTAACAACTAAAAAAACTAAAATGTCTATTAAAACATTATGCAACCTACAACTATCAGACATCTTAGTAATATTTGATATTAAGAATGGATACATTCATTGGAATATTATTTCTTTATCTGAAATGGTTCACACCCCTTTTAGCACTTAAAAGATTTACTATTTGGTGTTAGATATTTATGTAGTATCTAATAATTTATATATTATGTTATTTAAGAAATATTTGTTATAGTAAATACTAAACGATTTGTATAAGAGAAATGAAATATATAAATTTGAGCAGAATATTAATTAAATAACATGTAGTTACTTTAATGACCTATGCGCATAAGCCTAAGCCTATAATTTACTAAAAGAGAAGAAGATCCTAACAATTATAATTTAAAAAGTCATAAAATTTATTTACTTCAACTAAATCTTATCAAACTTATGTGAAATTTTATTTTAGCATAATATGACTTCTTAACCTAATATTACAACAAAATAAGTGAAAAGTTCATTTTAAATATCAATTTTTAAATTATCATTATTATGACAATTTAATTTTATTGATTAAGATTATTACATGGATGTTATAAGACATATTATACTAATGTATTCCATTCTATGCAAGGATAATCATTCCATTATTATCTAATTTGAATCTTCATGTTTTATTCTTCAAATATCTTTTCTTATATTTGCAATAAGTTTGCTAAATTTAAAATGTTTTCAACTAGTTCTTATTAGTATCTTTTTAACATAAATCATATGATAATATGAATCAAAATTTATCTTGATAATTTATCTTTATTTTATTTCGCGTATATCATAATAAATTACTCTTTGTTTTTTATTTTTATATAGGATATCAATTTTTCTCTTTATATAAGAATTTTTTTACTCTTTGTTTTCGATCTTGTGATGATGTCAAATCAAAGAGTGAAGTGGAAAGTTTGGTTATTGTACTTGAGAGTTTTGAGTGTTTACTTATTATGATTATTTGATATGATATTTTATTCGCTATTGACATGCTAAGTAAAAAGTTGTAGCCTAAATCTATGCGTATTGACACTACCATAGGACAATTAGAAGGTGTTATGTTATTTTTTGATAAATATAAAAATCAAGAGTTTGCCTCTAGTATGAATATCAAAATTCTTACACATGAGATGAATATAGAGTTTACATTTCTTCCTAGACATTATATTATTAGGAAAAGACAATTTGATAAAAAAGATAATCATGGAGAAATAAAATCAGCTGAAGATTTCTTTAAATTAGTTACTTATGCTAGTTATGGATATGGCAATTGCTTCGCTGAAGAATATATTTGAATAATTAACAACATTTGAAAGTATTTTTAAGTTCTTATTTAATTCAATGAAGTTGAGGTCGTTGGATGATAATGAATTAAGATATTGTTGCATTAATTTTATTACAACTTTTTCTCATGATAATATGTAGGATGCAGATTTAGATGGTCTTTTTTCCGAATTAAAAGTGTTGAATGACTTTACCAAATGAGTTATGTCATCAGTTGAAATTCTTGAATTTGTTAAAATTGCAAATTATTATCCAAATATTTCAATTGCTTATCAAATTTTGTTGACTATACTTGTAATTGTAGCATCAGCTAAGTGAAGTTTTTTAAACTTAAAATTATTGAAAACTTACTTGTAGTCATTAATGTCACAAGAAAGATTGAACAGATTAGCTATTATATATATATATATTGGACAATGTTGATCTTGATACTATTATTAATGAATTTGTATATAGAAATTTGTGGAGAAACTATTTTTCAGTCATTTGTATGTTTGTCAATGCAATTCTCTTGATTTTTAAAATCTGATATTATTTTTCGGTTGTTATTACAACTACTATTTTTAGTAATTTTTGTTAATATTTGCAAGATGTTATTAGCTATTATTATAATCATTTAGTATTTTATTAAATTTTAGTAATAAAAATATACTTTTACAAGTTTACATATTTGAAAATTATCAATCTATTAGAGCTCTTCTTTTTACTTTATCCTGAACCCATAAAACGTAAAAAAAATGACCCGATTTTTAGATTATGCTAGAGATTTCATCTTTCAATAATGCGAGGAGGAGTGACTTGCTCCTCGTTGTGCAAGTAGCCACCGTTTGATATTTGTTTGCGTTGTTCAAGTAGTCTTCACGATCCTAGTACAACACTTGCCTACGGGAACCAAACATATAAAGCAAAAAAGAAAGATTTGATGTTGATGGCCTTGTGGCTCTAACTGCAATGGAAAAATTGACAGATAACTTTAGAGCTGTCGTCCAGGATGATATAGACTTACACCTTCCAAGAATTACTACAAAAGATCCTAAGGATCAAATATACTCGTCATCGAAATGGCTGAGAATGGTAAGGGTAAATCACCCCAAAAAAAAAAAAAAAGGTGGGGACAAAGGTAAAGAAAATAAAAAAAAGGTTTGTCTATACACAAAACTAATTAAGGAAGTGCACAAATTCTATTAGATAAGAAAAATGGCTTGTAAAAAGGATAAACTCTCCTCTTTTATCAATTCACAATTGGCGCCGAGTACTTTGATGATGTTTTCTCAAAAGGACTTCAGTCTCAAATATCCATCCTTAGCTGATTATCTTGTGAGTTAGTTGTCTGAAGTTGAGTTGGGTAACAGGGTGAATTCCAGAAAAGCACATGGAGAACTAAATCCATCCGAAAAGTTGATGTTTATGATGATTCACTGAAAGGTAAATGCTTTCTTCCTTGCTCTACAGCATCTCTCCATAGCCTGTATCTTACTCCTAACTTGTCATAAGACACTGGCCAATTCCACACATTAGCACCATTTATCATCCGCTCTTGCTGCCCAACAACAAGTCTTAAGTCTTCATTAAGTACCTGCTCAGAATCATTTCAGAAGTGTCAAAAACAAAGAGCAGACATCATACCTTTCAGTCATGCAGACTTGAAGCAATTCTTTACCTGCTCAGCGAAATGTCTCCACATATATTGTATAAAAGGAATGTGCCTCAGCAAGGGTGCAAAATCCAATGACATTCTATACAATAAGCGAGTTTTATTTCTTGATGAAGGCAAGCATACGTGAAGCTGGTGAAGATGAGTCGAGCATTGTCTAGTGTTTTGCCCCTCTAGTCTTCCAGGCTTTGAAATGCCAATGGTTGACAAAACCATACAAGGTGGGCGGAATTCCATGTCTATAGGGTAAGGATCCCAATATCCTTGGAGACCAGATGCAGGCGTTAGAAATTTCACCAAGCTGAAGATATGGATTACAAGTAGAAAATTAGGCTAAGCCCCCAGACGCAGGCGTTAGAAATTTCACCAAGCTGAAGATATGGATTACAAGTAGAAAATTAGGCTAAGCCCCTTATATAACACAACTTCGACAAATATTTTTTATTTTAAAAATTAACAATTGAAAATTTCTCAAACTTATTATTCTACATTGTTTTTCTAATCATATTACTATGCTGTTTATTTACCTTTCTCCTACCCTCTTGATTACAATTTCAATATAATACATAAAATATCGTTTATCACCCAACTCAAACATATGACGCCAATTTTAACGTCCTAAGGTGGAAAGGTTTAGAATAGAAATAAAGAAACAAACAGAACGTGTACAAATGAATAATACACTTCCTGAGTATGTATATCACTAAAACTTTTTACATTATATGCAACTCTTAACTGTAATTTATATATGGATAGTTGAAGATTATTAATAATCTAGATATAAAATTATAATAAGGTGGGGAAATATAAAGATCTAAAATAAATATAAAAGAATTGCAAAGTTTGTGCAAGAGAGTATGTGCGATTAAATATTTTTAATGAATTTATACATATAATTAATACACATTTAATAATAAGAATTTATAAAGTATCGAATTTTTTGAATTATATATATATATATATATATATAATTTACTCATGATTTACTTTATTTCTTAAAAACCCTTATAATTTAATATTTTAAAACGAAGTCCTCATACTTTATTAAATATACAATAACTTGACGGAACTAACACATGACAGCATGAAACAAGTCGCGTGTCAGTTAAGTCAAAATTTACGGAAAAACTAACAAAAGAGTTGTTCGTGTCCATTTCACAAATTATGAGAATTTTTCCAAGAATTTTAAACTACAAAGAATTTGAGACTGGCAAATCACCGAGTGAGTTTGTGCCTTTTGTCACTTTATGTAATATCTCCGATAGGTGCACAAGTACTACTCTTATATGACAATTGATCCAAATCTTTTGCAAGAAAATGGAGAATCCACTAAGCAATACTACTACTAAAATAAATGAGATCTCATTTAGCTATATATTATTGGCTTATCTCTGTTCTTTTCTTCATGATAAGTTGTTTGGTTTAACTGTATATCCGTTGCCAAAAAAACACAACTATTATCAGTTGTTTGGTTTAACTGTATATTCATTGCCGGGAAACGATAATTATTTTCTCTTTAAGTACTGAAATTTCGGCAAATTCATAAGCCCTCACAGTCAAATCAAAGATCGCAGAAACAAACCTGGGGACACTCCATCCCTTTGCAAAGGTGGATGTATGAGTAAAGGGGGCATGAGCAAGATCTAAAAGGTTATCCAGAAGCAGCCCATGTTCCACTGGAAGTTCCATGACAATCTACATAAAAAGTTTGAGATATCAAGCTTGCTGCTGAATCAAGCTGCAATAGTCCAGAAACCAGCCTTAACGGAAAACAGTAAAAGGGTCAATGATCAATAGATTTGAACCTCCGCATGAATTTGAAAACCAGAAGGGGGCAGTAACGAAGGAAGAGTCACTGCAGGAGGATCATCACCAGGCCAGATCCAGATCATCCCTTCTTGCTCACAACATGGCAATGACTTTATCTTCACATTAAGTAACCGTGTGGAGGGCATCTTCTCACATTTTCCATCCGTAGTGTACTCCCACCCTGACATTTATCGACCAAAATTTGAAAATTATAAGTTCCTCACTATTGCTAAATTATTACTTGTCAAATACAAGAGACAAACAATCTGGCCATTGTCACTCACCATGATAAGGACACTGAATACGTCCCTCGTTCACCGAACCAAGGTGAAGTGGACATGATCTATGCGCACAGGTGTTCTGGACACATCCTGGTTTCCCATCTTTGCCACGAAATATAACCCATGGTTCCTCAAAGCACTCAATTGGAATCTGAAACAAAGTATAGCCAAATGCACTAAGAAGAGGAACTCTAAATCTAAAATGACAATTCCACCTATTCTTTTTGAAAAAGCAATGACAGATGCCAACATATGAGGATACCGGAATACCTTCGCTAAAGAAGAACAAAGAAGTGAAAGTGCCACCGCATGCAGTAACGAAAGAGTTCTCATTTTATGATAATCTGGAATCATGAGAAAAAATGATGCAATGCATAGATATAAAATTAAGCATCCATAGAGCTCACCATGGTGTCACCCTTCAGATCGATGGAGAAAGCAACAGGATACCAGAAATTTTTCAGGCGGGGATTGTGCAGTTGAACTGGACCAGATACGTTTAAGCTTGTCTTTGGCCTTTTCATAACGTCCAAAGATTGAGTAGTAATACTGGGAGAAGGGGATCTTTGGTCACAAACTGTTGAATTTCTATCTTGCAACAGCCTATCATTAACTAATTCTTCCATGTAAGCAAGTTTATCTAAAGCAGTGGCGACCCGGGCTTCAGATATGTGAACCTGTTGTTTTCATGTGTCAAATCCACAATTCTAACAAGATTGAAGAGCAACATTAAGTATGTTATCATTATTGATTAAGACTAAAATTCTCTGGTTAGCAACACAACTATGACCACTTGTTTCACAAGATGAATGACACTCCTAGTTTGGAAAACCCATGCAATTAATTCCTGGTCATCTGTGCTTCAATGGGTTTAACCCCAGGCAAGGAAATCAAAGTTGCATGTCCTAATGTAATAAAAAATTGTTGAAACCTGTCTATGAGCCTGGGCTAATTCCTCTTGCAACTCGGCCAGGTCCTTCTTCAATGTGCCAATAGATTTGTACTCACGGGCTAAAGGGTTCAAAACTTCCACAACCTACAACCATATAATTTGGGGTGAAGAAAAAAGCTAAAAAATATAATACACAAAAAAGATTCAGATTGTAACCAGCAATTCACATTTTGATTTATATCTTTTGTTCAACATTTCATTTCTAAACCATACTTGCAGTTAGCCTAAGAGGATTAAAGATGAAATGAAGAAACACACACTAACCATATTTCATCATAAACTGAATGGATGAACTCAAGACAATAATCAAGTAATAGGAATGAACCTTATCGTGAAGGAGCATGATGGTAAGCAGATCTTGTCGGGCTCGCCAATCACAATATTGAATGTCATATCTAGCCACTTCAAGGGCTTGATTTACATCCAAGAATTTCCCTTTACACTGCGGCATTTTAGACCTAGGATCTTCTACATCAAAGATTGTGCTCCATGTGTTCTTTTTCTCCAGCATACCACCTTCCTCGCTGAATACAGCAAAGACCTTAACACCTCCCCTTGCAACCTTAGTCTCCAAAACAACATCGGCTAACATGAGCTTAAAAGTACAATTTTCACTGATGCAACTTTCTAGTGGATAATTGCCATAACTTAGATGTCGAGAAGTCAACTGTACGAGGATATACATGAATACATGTATGTGCATGAAAGTTTCGACTATGATCTTAATCAGGAATAACCTAACAAATCACCCTTGCCAATGAAAGGAGCAGAGACTTCTTCACGTTGCTCACTACTAGTTGCAGAAACAAACCAATTCGTGCTCTAAAGCTAGAAGGCGCGCATTAGGATTTGACCCATCATAAGTATCATAAGCCTAATATCCACCACGTTCAGGGATACCAGATAATATATCAACACCGAAAAACATAAAAAAAGGTTTAATTTTCCAGGCTTCGCTAGAATCAAGCACCCAACTAACTCTCAGCAACTAGACTCTCCTAAGCATATAACAAGTAAGACTGTGCGATCAGAAAATGCAAGAATTATATACCTTTCTGACATTAAGTTTGGATGCTTTACACAGAGAACTGGGTAGAGAGAGAGCCGCAGCAGTAGCGACGGTGTTCATGGCGAATTGAATTGTAGGGAGAGAGAGAGGGAGAAGGAGGAGGATGTTTGCTTGGGGAGACTCATTTGTTGATAAGAGGTTGGTGTTGCGCGCGATCTCTAGTGGCCTGCCGCTGGTTGCCACGTGGAGATGCGTGGAAACGCTTGCGTGTCTCGTGGCATGCCCAACATCCACATGCTGACGAGAGTATTTTCTGATTCTGGTTCTAACACTGACATGCAGGGGAGGGGCATTTCAATATCTGCCAGCTCAGATCGTCTAGATATCTTCCTCTATCGCCTTTGAGCTTATACAATTTGTCCGTTTTTGTCTAGTGTGGGAACTTATGGTTTGCAATTAATGTAGAGCAAATGAAATCTTGTCCGTTCATTTATCTTTTGACCAATTGTCATTAGGGGTCTATGACAGTGATCGATCAGGATTTAAGTGCCTTTCGTTCAATTTTGCACAACACTGGAAAGTGGGATCTCTTTCTCATAGATCAATTTGGAATTATAATAGACATATAATCACATCTAAATTATTTCTCTGAAACACATACGAGAGAAAATCCGATTTTAAATTTGAACGGTACCTTAATAGGCGGATTTAGTTTAAAGAGTTATTGGGTAGGTAAAATAAGCCTGAGGATGACTTACATAATCAACTGCTGAAGTATCTTATCATATAGTTGACCAAAATTAACCGGTATCTTATCATATCTTTATTAGTCAACTATCCCTATAATTAAACCTTTATTTTCTCCAAAGGTCATGCACATTAATGTTACCTAGAGTGTATAAATAAGAAGATATACATCACCTTATTAACACGAAAATATAGAGATCATTTCTACATTTCTTATTCGTTTCCTATTTCTGCATGATATTAGAGTCTCCTTTGTAACAAAAAGAGTCAAAATTTTGGAACCATCTTCATTTTTTATCTCAAGCATTTTTTTCTTTCATGTTTTGGGTTCTTAAATTTGCTCCAAAAATGATTTCCCATATACCAAATTGTTCCTCTTCTTGAGCAAATCATAACAATGTAAAATTCACCACCAAACGTTGCTTTTCGCTCCTTCACTTGCCAGAGATAGCCACTGCCTTCAAAACCCTAGTTGCAGGTGTTGCTGGAGGAAGAAGACGATTTGAAACAATAGAGCAAAACGACACCATTTAGACACAAGGAGAAGCCACGTAAGCAGACTTGCCATTGTCGCATTAACAGTCAGAATCATAATTGTGTTGCCACATCATTGCCATATGTCCTACCACATCTCTACATGTCATCATAGTTGTGCCATGTCAACTTTACATGTGTCGATCTCATAGTTGTCCACGTGTCTTCTCCTCTTTTATTTAGTTCAGTTTAGAAGTAAGTTCACCGATACTTTAACTATTCAGTTTAGTACTTTTTAATTCGAGTTCTCTGCAAACCAAACCGATTCCTAAAGTTTTTTTATGCTCTGAATTCAATTATGAGGTCAGAATAATAAAATTCCATCTCTGTAAGTAAGTTTTCTCCTATTTTATTATCTTTCTTCACTATGGATGCCTTTAAACTTCCTCATGCAATATCATCTTTGATGGCTCCAACTATGATCTTTAGGCTAAGGAAATTTGTTAGTTTTCTTAAGGGGAGACTCCTTGGCGTATTGTTACTGGAGAAATACTTAAACCCACTTAAAAGAAAGATGAAGAAATTGACGTATTTACTGAAGCATTAGTGATATGGGATGGAATGAACCATCAAATCATAACATAATTACTCTATATTTCAGTTTGACATAGCTCAGGTGGTATGGAATTTCTTAAAAAATCGTTACTCTGTATTAGATGATGTCCACCAATTTCAATTGCATAGGAGGCTTCATCATATGCAACAACAACCTCGACAAATAATATACAATTAATTATCTGAATTGCAAGAACTTTGAGATCAACTAGCACTTGATGATCCTGTCTAACCTAATTATGATGCTGTTGTGCTCTATGCAAATCATCGAGATCGTGAACATATATGACGTTTGCTTATAAATCTCATGGATGAATTTAAACTCATTTGTAACTCTCTTCTTCATTGAGGAACTCTACCCAACCTTGACACTGTCATTAAGGAGCTCATCTTAGATGAAAGTCATCTTAATATGCTCCTTATTGAAAATTTTGTCTCATCTACTAATGTTGTCCTTGCAACTCATACTTCGTCTCAAACTTCTCACAACACAGATAAGAAGTTTTATAAAGGATCTTGCAGCTACTATAAAAATCATGGACATCATATTTCTAAATTTAGAAAATGGCTCAAACAGAACTCTGGATACAGTAATTCTTCTAAGTCTATCCAACTTGCTTCTAATGTTATTGCTACCACTAAGGAACAAATAAAAAGAACCTCTCCCAAATTCTCTTTAATGGACCTCCATGCCCTTCTTCAACAACTTCAACCAGATTTTGGTACAGTCTCCTCCTCTGCCCTATTTGTCACGTCAAGTACCTCAAATTATTAGTATCTTGATTCTATTGTTTCAATCATATGACCTCTGACTCCTCTATTCTTGAATCTTTAATAATACCATCCATTCCACAAGTTTTTCACATTACCGATAATTCTACCATGTATGTACAACATATAGGTGTTGTTCACACATCCACATTACGTTTACCTGAAACTTTTCTTGTTCCCAAACTCTCATTAAACCTTATTTCTGTTGGACAATTATGTGAACTCGGTGTCAACGTATCCTTTTTGAGTAATGGTTTTGATAATTTGCATTTTTGTCATGTTAATTCTTTGTGTTTTATGTTCTTTTGGTAGGCTTTTGTGATATTTTGCTTGCGTTTCTTTGGTAATTTATATCTTCGTATGTTTTAGGTGTCGAAACACAAAGTGATGCAATTTGAAGTGAAAGCTAAAGATATTTTAATTATCCAATCGATTGGCTACAGTTATAAGTGGTGCGGCGCAAATTAGGAGAGAAAATTAGAGCAGCCAGGTGTTGTTTTAAGAGCAGCAGATTAAAGGAATTAAATGGTTACTTAAAAAGGAGGCTAGACACGCATATGGAGGACAACCAACTATCAACGCAGCAGTGACCGAGATTAAGACAAGCGCACAGGCACAAGGAGGGCAGCGTGAATGAGACAGTTGGAGACACAATAAAAAGGTAGCAATAAGATGGCTGGAAGAAGGGACATGCGACGCACTAGAGGCAGCTGGGATTTTGTTTACGGCAGCTTGGATTTTATCCAAAGCAAGAACGAAAATAGATAAAGGCTGAAGGAGAGATGGGCTGGAGCAATAAATGAGAAAGGGGCCCACGGGAATTAATTGATAAGAGAGCATGGAACATATTAAATAGAAAAGAGAAGTGGACACGCAGCAGGGGCGTGAGTGAGACAATGAAGAGATGGTCGTTTGAAGAGTTGGAGCAAGGGATTTACGTTAAATTGTCATCATAGAATTAAATGAGAGGGGCCCACAACATTAAAAGAGACACAAACAAAAACCTAGAGAAAAGGGGACATTGACGGCAATATAAAAGGCTGGGGATTACAACAGGGAAGGGGGATTTGCGTGGACGGCTGGCGCTGGGAGAGAGGCGGCAACTTCGAGAACTGGGAGAGTGGACGGCAGCTTTGGGATTGGATGCTGGAGATTTTCATTGAAGACCAACGACGACAATCAGGAGGAGAGTGTGCGTGGACGTGGACGGAAACTGGGGAATCAACATTAAATTGGATTGTGGATTGCGGCAACTGTGAAGCAGTTAGGGACGACAGCAGTAGCATGGTAATTGGGCGATAGCGTCAAAACTTTTGGAGATTTTGCAAAAACAGAGGACGACAGTGATTTGGAATTTTTCAGTGAGGTTTAAGTTTTATTTTAATTGTTAATTTCAGTTTTAATTGATAGTAACTAGTATTAGGTGTAGCTAAGTTTTAATCTAGTCAGGGTACCTTACGTTTGATGCATGTAGTTCGTGAGACTCCTTGGGTTTAATTGTTTTCGTGAATTTCTTATGTTTATTT
>JANKOD010000006.1:9392865-9411034 GCA_026284645.1 Erythroxylum acuminatum | reverse complement strand
TCCTCAATAGTTAGAGGCTTTTGTACTAAGTTAGTACTCTTTTGGATAGTACATGGAGCATCTCATTATTGAGCATCCCGATGTATTTTGTTTTCAGTGTGGACTTGTTGCATAAATTGCCATTGTAATGACATTATTAAATGATTGCATTTATAGCTTTAATGTGCATGAATGTATGGTAAGTGAGATACGTTTGCTTCCGCAATTTATATTTCTCGTTTGCTCCGACGGGTTTAGGGCCCAAAGGTCCTCGATTGTGTTTCCGTTCCGGTTAGTTGGGTTTTCGGTACCGGGGTCAGGCACTGTGCGACTGAGCTCTGGGATCGGGTCCCAACACGTAATGAGCCTCGTGAGTTTTAAAGGCTGTTTTAGGAATGTCGGGTATGTGCATTCGAATTTGGTGATATCCTGATCTCAAATCCATTTTGGAATAAGCCAGGGATCCCCTCAGTTCATCTAACAACTCTTCAACAATAGGAATAGGAAATTTATCTCTAATGGTGCGTTTGTTTACTCCCTGTAGTCAACACAAGACCTCCAACTATTGTCTTTCTTTTTGACAAGCACCACAGGCGAAGAGAAAGGACTAGTGCTAGGTTGGATAATACCTGTATTGAGCATTTCTTGCACCATACCTTCAATAACATCTTTTTGTAAGCTAGGATACCGGTAAGGCTTTAGATTTGGTGGAACAGCTCCCTCATGTAGTTGAATCCTGTGATCTTGTGGTCGAGGGGGAGGTAGGCCTTCTGGAGTATTAAACACATCTTGAAATTGCGTCAACACGGCTTGTAATTTTTTGAGAAATTCCTTTCCCCACTGGTTACTGGCACCGTGTGCCTCCTCACCCTTGGACTCCTCAGACCCCATAACACTTGGGAACTCATCCGTGCACCCAATGGTAAGAGCACATAGTTGCACATCCACCACTTCTTTAGGCTGATTCAATAGCTTGACTAGTTCATCAGTTCCCAACATCTGCAGTTCAGGACTCCCACTGCCTAATAGCATGACCTCCCTCGCCCCCAAGACAAACGTCATCTTCAATGTCTGAAAATTCCACATAATGTCCCCTAAGGTAGCTAACCACTGGATCCCTAACACTACATCGTAACAGGCGAGCTGAAGGATAAGCATGCTGGCTTGGAAACCTTCTCCTTGCATTTTCCAAGTAAAACTTGGGCACACATAGCTACAACTTAGCCCCCTTCCATCTGCGGCTTTAACAGATATGGCAGCCACTGGTTGTAATTCTATACTCAATTTGCTTGCCACTCTTTCGCTCAGAAAGTTATGAGTACTCCCTGTGTCGATCAGTATGTACAGCTCCTTGTTATGAGCGCGACCCCAAACCTTCATGGTTTGATAATGGTCTGCCCCATTAAGTGCGTGGAGTGAGATCAATGCTTCAGGATCCTCTGGTACTTCTTCGCCTTCTAACACATAATCCTCTCCATCATCTCCACCTGCGTCAATGATAAACAGTTGATATTTCTTGCACTTGTGAGTGGGACAATAGGGCTCCTTGCACCAAAAACAGAGTCCTTTGGCACACAACTCTTCTCGCTAGTTTAAGTCTATTTGGGATAGCCGTTGAAAGGGTCTATGGTTCTTATGTGAGTTTGGTGGGAAATCTGAGTTTGTTTTGTGGGTGTTGGTGAAAGAACTCGTGGGTATGGTCTGCTTATATGGTTTGGAGGTGAGTATTGAGCTTGATTTGGATGATAAGGATGGTGAGGGTCTGGGCAGGGTTGGTGCGATGTAATACTCCAATTTAGCTTGAGCAATAGCTTTAAGTAAGGTCTGTGGATTGGCTTTTTCCACAGCATGTTGTAAGCCTGGTTTTAGTCCACCCATAAAAAACTGCAAAGCGACATTATCTGGTAGGGGCACCCGAGTCCTCATATTGTCAAATTGGTTAAGGTACTCATAAAAATCACCTTCTTGGGTCAGTTGTATAAATGTTTTGATCGGGTACTTATTTGCTTGGCGGCCAAAACGAGTAGTCACATCTTGCACATACACCTCCCATGGCACAAACGACATCTCTTGTCGTTCACGCATATAGTTCTGCTGCCATTTAATGGTCGTACCATTCATATGAACAACAGCAACCTTCACCTTCACTGATTCCTTTATTCTAGTCACTTCAAAATATTGTTTGGCATGAAATACCCAATCAAATACGTCGTCCCCCTCTTCTGTGAATTTGGGAAAATTCATCTAAGGTGGTTTAGGTAAGTGGTGTCCATAACTAGCATTAGACCCATTAACTCCATATTCAATATTGCTCAATCTTCTAGACCCATATTGTGGCACAACGAAACTAGGACACATCACCGGTGAAGAGAAAGCAATCGGGGAGCTTACAGCTGGTATAGTTGAGTTTGAGGGAATTACTGGTGCTGGCATCGTCAAATTTACAGGGGCACCCGTGGTTTTGAAGCTTGGATGGGGTCTCATGAATATCGGGTCCCCCAGTAGCATGTGAGCTGGCCCAGTGGTCGACGATGGTTGGGCATCGTCAGAAACTCCCTTAGTTGAAGATCCAAAGACTTCAGGCGCGAAAACAACTGATGGGGTAGGTGTGAAGTGCTCTGAAACAGCTGAGGAAGTGTCGTTGTATGATGGGTACTGGTTGGTGTAGCTGGGTCCGGTCCCACGCTGTAGGGAAAGTTTTTTAAGCTCATTCATAATGGTCTCCGTTGATTGTTGTGTCTGCTGGCGAAAGTCGTTGAACGACTGTTGGAGTTTATTATGTTGCGCTTGGGTCTTTCTTAGTGAGAGTTGAATTGCTCCCAGCGTGCTTCCCATTGATCTAATCGTGTCTGTGTTGCCTTGGTGCTCTCTTCCAGCTTATGGAATCGTGTACCATCCGCCATTCGGCTAAGGAGCCACAGGCTCTGATACCAAAATGGTAAGAGTTGCCTGTGAGATGAGATAACAGAGGAAAAACAAATTGGCAGAAGTAAAGATTGTTCATTCACTGCCAAGGTTGTTACACAAATGTTTTCTATACAGGGACAAGCTGTAACAGAATTAAAAGTTATCCTATGAGTTTGTGCCATCTGTTCCTACGGCTAATTATTCCCTCAGGAGAGAATCACCACGTCTGATGTCTGCATTCATCAACCTCGGACCACTGCTAACTGATATGTGAACCCTGTGACCTGTATTCTGCAAGCCCATTCCAGTCATGCCATAAATCTCTCCCTTTTCAGCTCATTGATCTGTATCAGCTCCTCAAGCATGGTTCGCTAAATTTTGTTCCACCATCAACAGTCTTGATTTTACATCCAACTCTTATGATCATGTTTTGTTTATCTGATAAGTCACAATCGTGTCTTGTATATATATATATAAGTATGAAGTTATGCATGTGACTATATATAATATGAGAGATGAGAGAAGAAATATCGGCTAATAAAAAAATGACCGTTGGATTATTTGGACGATGGGATGGATTTCCTTATTCGTCCATCCCTGCGTCCTTAATATTATATACTTAATAATGCTATCTTCAAGGAGTAGTCTAATTTGATGTTTCCAATTCTTATTGGCATACGTTTACCCATGGTTTTGCTGCCGCCCTTATCCAACTAGTTAATATGTTAGAAAAATAAACGATATCTAGTTGTCTACTACTTCGGTCAGAAGTTGACTAAACATTATAAAGCCGTGGAATTTCTCTCCCGCCGTAATGCCCTGCATATGAAATCCAACAAGCTAGCCAGTGCCCATCTGTTGGGTAGAGGAAGATCGTTATATCATAATGATATTGCTATAATACGACTGATAAAGTAGCTGATCTTGAAGACGCAGAATTATATCCATTGCAATGCATAAATTGAAGAAAGGTTTAAACATTAAAGTCTGCCAGATTGTAGTGTTTCATCATTGCTAAATTTCTAGCTGTATGCCGTTTTTACTTCGAGAGAAAAATTTGGCAAACCCATTTTGGTTCTTCTCAGCATTAACATTATTTGTGGATACGACCAATGAAGCTGACAAAGATGATGGAGTTGATTTTCCTTCCTTTTTATCCAGTAAAGGACCAATCTCGCTGACAGTCATTGAAGAACCAGATTCTCCTTTAGGTGAAAACGTCTCATTAGAGTGTAACCTCCATGGTTCTCCGCCAACTCTATGCATCCGTGATCCTCCTGTGCCAAACTCTGGTAGGCTTGAAGCATCACTGAAGAAGTCCTCCAGGGTTGCAAGTGACTTCAGTTGTTGACCAAGAGATGCTATTGTTTTCTGGCACTCTGCAAGTTTTCCAGCAGCAACAGCCAGGTCCTCCTGCCATGGGCACATACATTTAGTAACCAGGGGAGTTAAAAAGCCTGTGCTCAACATACAGTTTCACAAATGCACAACAGAGAAGGTGGATAGTAGGACAAGTAACCAATTATTCAAGGAAAGAATAGCAACCTGCTTAATCTTTGGTTCAATGTTTGCATTTGCAGTTTTTTCCATCTCCTCTTCGTGTTTCTTTTTTGAAAGCTCTTCCTCTAGTTGTTGACACTTTGCCGCAGTTCCTGCTGACAGAAACTTCTCCCTTTCAAGCTCTGCTTCTAATGAGAGAACTTTTGCAGACATGGTCCTAGCCTCTGCTTCCAAACTAACTAATTGGGATTCAAGTTTCTGACTTGAGTCCTTTGACAAGGATAGCTCTCCTTGCAGCTCTTCCAACCTCAGTTGCGCCTCCCTCAGCTGAATTTCATTTTTGTTCAGACTTTTTGTTAAATCCATTTCTAATTCAGCCTTTTCCACTTGAATGTTCTCTAACTTCTCTTCTAATTCAACCTTTTCTCTTGTAATCATCTGTAGGTTTTCTTCTAGTTCAGCTTGCACTGCTTTCATGTTCTCTAAATTCTCTTCCAACTCAACCTTTTCATCTTCTGTTTTCCGTAGCCTCTCTTCCAGTTCAGCTGTCCTATGAATCATAACTTCAAGCTCCTCTCTCAATGACCTTTCTGCATCAATTGGCTGTTTGGCATCGACAGGTTCAGATTGATGGTCCATATTTTCAGTATCAGGCAATGCTGCAAGTTGCTCCATTTCAAGGAAATCATCCATGAGATCAATCTCAGTGGATGACACTGGGATGTTTTTGTTGACAGTTTTATCATTCCTAAATTGATCGAGCTCAACAATCAATGCAGATGCCCACGAATTTGAGCAACTTGGCTCAGACTTGTATGGCTCTGAGCAACTTATTTTGTGGGCGTCCAACTCTAGCGCATTAAGCCTCTCTCCACTGTCTGATTGACTGTCAGTCAGAGACTCAACATATATTGAGGAGGCAGCAGAATTTTTGTGATCATTAATTGAGGAAGATTTACAAACTATAGATTTAAGCCTCCGACATTCTGCCTCAAGCTTGGCCACCTTCTTTATACTCTCCAAGTGTTGCTTGCTGGCTGTTTCAGCTGCTTGGGTACTCAAGTCTCTTTCAATAGTCCTAACTTCTAACTCTTCAAATCGTGACAGGAGCTCCGCTTTCAAGGATTTGTTCTCTTCTTCCAAATATTCAAGCTTCTGCTGGAGAACAGGATCAATCTGAGCAGGACATTCAGAGTTAATTTCTTGTTTTGATCTTGAGGCCAAAATAACTGGTTCTCAAATTAAGATTTTGTAAATTCCTACCTCATATTTTATATTCACCATGGATTCATGGATCTTTTCTTCCTGCTCATCTCTCGCTTGCCTCAGTTGCCTAACACATTCCTTGAGGGCTCCATCCAGATGGCTCACCCGATTTTCCAGAGCAGATTTCTGATGAATTGCAGATTCAAGTTGGTTTTTAAGAGCCACTACTTCATTTTCAGCCTTTTCCCATCCTAAAATTTATATAAAGAGAACAACAAAATTATATAGTAAAATATAAACTGTCACGTGTGGTGAGAAATATCATCAGTTTTGGATAGAACCCATAAGCATGGTTGTGAAGACTTCAACAGTTACAATTTCTCAAAGTACATGGTTGTGAAACTAATATATTTTCCGAAAGATTTGAAACTTTTTTCCCATTAAGTGACCCTGATAACATGCACCTATCTTTAAATACCTGCAACAGCTTCCTCCGCCACTTTTGTATGTTGTTTTACCAGATCATCTTTGGCACTGACATTCTTAAGAGCAGCTGATAACTTCTCAGTCAAAATTTTAATGCTGTCCATAGCATCGTCATCGCTAGTTACAGTTTTGGATGTCACTTCTGGTGATTGAGCCTCATCAGTTTGAGATGTCTTCAAGGCATCCTGCTGCAATGATGAGAACATGAATGACATCAGCATAAGAATTGGAGCAAAAGTCTATGATTAATATTAAAGAATGCATCTAATTTAGGAGCTTGCTAAATCAACCTTAGGTGCCCAAAGCAAAAATGCAACAAGCAGGGATCTTTTGAATTGATGCCAAGAACATGGTGACAACATAAATCTGCCAATTGCATGCATCCAACTAGTCAGGTGAACACTGAAACTACTGATTAATCTATATTGTCCACGTTCCAAAAATGGATACATCAGCCAAGTTTGCAATTGACAAATCTAAAAAGTAGTCTTCCTAGTTGCATAGATTGCCACTTATGCCAGAGCATTTGCATCTACCATCCAAAACATTAGAAGATATGTTACTGCTTCTCTTAATTGTGTTTATTTTGGTTACAATGGTTTGACACCTGTAGATGACATCATCGTCATTTTGTGCTTTATGAAGAAACTCTAGAATATTCATAACCTTTCCCAAGTGTTTTCCTCTGCTGTCATGAAGAGATTATTCCTTAGACCAAAATACATAAAAGGGTTTATAACCATATAGGTGCTTAAGCAAAAGCATAGGATACAATTTTTATGCACAAATCCACATTTACCATCTAGCTTAATCCTCGCATGTATTCAGACTTGGGTCATAATGAAAACAATAACTCTTATGTTAACTTCCAGCAAGTTCTAGGAACAAATGCATCTGCTTATGCAATTGTCACAAAGCAAAACAAATAGTGATTCCTATACTTTTGCAATGAAAGGCTCATCAGTTATTCCAGCCTTTCTGCAAACCTCTCAAAACTTGCACTTGGAAGTACACAACTTCAAATCCTTAGACATATATCGAACTTCAATCTCACCATATGCCATAGAATTGCGGTGAGAGGGCCAAGAAATTGACCGGAACACGAATCATCAACAGAAAAACTGACAGCTATTACAGAAGAAGGACAAACTAAAATATCCAAAAAAAATAAAATTAGCCAGCTGTCCTGTGTAGTAGTTTTCGTAAGTGGTGGTTATAAAAAGAGTTAAATAATTAACATTGGAAGGTACAATTTTGCTATGGAGAAAACATGAAGCAGTGCATCCCTACCATAACTGAGGTAAAGAACAATATGTGAGAACACTATAATATCTTTAAAAAAACATTAGCTCTTACATGATTAGCAACCTACCTGATCATCAGAAAATCTCTCAGAATGTGAAGATAATGACCCTGAACTTTCTGTTTCACCCGGGCTCCTCTCTGAGGACCTCCTCTTCCACAACCATTTTCTCTTTTCCATCGCAAAGCCCAGAGGTTGATGAATAGACTATCTCATCAGGAAGGATTTAGCTACACATAATTTAGATACCATCGATATCAAATAACAAATACAACGACGTATTAGAAAATACAATGAAAGCATAAACTTCAATACCCAGAGGAATTTATGGAATGTGCTAATACTATGGCATTTACAGCTCTTTACTTAATATACGAACTGCAAATGCTTTCTTAACAACCTCAGGACATTAAACAAAAAGATAACTTTTTTCATCTTATCAACTTTGCTTCTAATTCACCCAATAAACTTCCAACCCCAACAACAACAGTAACAGCGACAGCAACAGCAGCACCATCACCAACAACAACAACAACAAAAGAGAAACCTTTTAAGGACCAAACTAACAACAAGAGATAGAGGTTAGGGGTAAAGCTAAGAGACAGCAATAGAGGAGATGCAGCAACTGTAGCCCTAAGAACAGAGCTTTTTAGGCAAAACAAAACTATGAAATTACCATAAACACATTGCCTGAACAATGAAACAGTACAATCCATTGTGAAACAATACTAAAAAATAGAAAACGCAAATACTACAGAATATAACGGACGAGCAAGGTTCACCAAGGTGACTACCCAGAAGAAAAATTCCATGGAAACATGACCCATCGAAGAAAAAACGCCAAAAAGTTATCTTAACTAGTTGAGAAAAAACAAATCTCACCAATATCAATGAATCCAGGTAAGCGTAACCAGACATTGTAAGATAGAAAACAAAGAAGCAGAGAAAGTACCCTTAGAGTGGGGAAGTTATAAATGTGAAAAGAAAGGTGGAGTTCATGATTTAAGGATACAGAGAAAGATAATAAAGAAATGAAGATGGGTCTGAAAAGATCCGGGGAATGTCAGTGGCTTGGCAAGCATGACCAACTACTACTGACTAAAAGTTTGCAGATGATAGAGAGGTAGCTTCTTCCATATCTTGTTTTCTACACAATCTTATAATGAAGAGGAGTGGAAAACTGGAAGTATGGAGGGAATTGGATAGTGGTATTGTATGGAATGAAAGGACCATGACAAAAGCAATTGAGTTGATATTTCACTTTCATGTTTTGGTTAAGCATTCAATGAGACAAAAGTAAATGAATGAGTCGAGTGTTACTATGTGAGATATTATTATTTATTTATTAAATGTTGAATTTTGTTGTGTAGATTTGGTTATTTTATGCTTTACTAATCAACCCACATCAGCATCATTATTACAAGTAAAGACCGCAATTATTACAGCTACACCCGAAAGCAAAACTCCCGGCGAGCAATTAGGGAATGATTTGTCAAATCAAATCAAATCGTCCTTGGTAACCTTGAGATCGATAAGGAAGAAGAGGGTGTGGCGTGGGCATGTGACTATGTGGGTCATGCAACTGAAAAGTGAAAGTGTAAAGGAGATTTGTATTCGGAAGCCTTAAATAATAGCGTAAACTTTTCAGCTTTTGGGAATGGGGCCACAAACAATCATTTTGAAAATCGTGATGTATGTTTTTCTATTTTTCCTTTTAATTTGAAATTGGTGGATCAAATCAATACGCTCCAATTTTTTGAATTCCAGTCCCCTCCCCTCCCCTACCCTCATTCTGCTGTCGCTGTCTTGCTGACGTGTGTCCCTATTCTTTGATTTCATTTTTACTGTTTAAATTATTTTCTTTTGTCAAGGCTCAAGAGTGGCGTGGAGGGATCGCGTTCTCGTCCGCAGGAACGCTGTCTGTTCGATGTTTCCCATATCGGTGATGCTATTGTTTATATCGACGATTGAGAGAGCCACAATGGAAGGACGGATCTGGTGCTGGCGTAAATTCAAATTAAGATTTGAGATTTGGTTACAAGTTATTACCTTGCGTAAAATGTTTGCCAAATGTATATATGTTACGAAATGTATGTTTTACATATCGGTACTGAAATTAAAGGAAACGTGATATATAGTTGGTCATATGAACAAAAGAATGAATTCCCTGTTCGAGACATTGCTTGAATTCCTTTTTTTTTAATCAACAAAAGAAAACAACCCATTGTTTACACGAGGAAAGAACAACAACCCCTATTTTAAGGATTTAAGCAATTGGAAAAGGTCAATAACTTGCGAAACGGATATGAGGTATATTTATGTCGTGAGATTGACAATAAGGTCTCGGGTCACTCTTGTCTTGACTCGTATGGATGTACCGGTATATGAATCAATGTAGGCTAAAAGTTGTAAGTCATGTGGAAGACAATCCAAAGTCAAGAAGGCCCGGAACCAACAAGAAGAATTGGGCTCTCTATTGAGGGGTTTTTGCGACTGGTCATCCATTTGCTTGTTCCGAGGGAAGAATAGGGGAGGTCTAGTCATTGTTCCGGGAATAAATTAAAGAGGGTTAGGTTAATGTACTTTCTTATTCAGAGATGGTCTGGTACAATAATGTGGTTACAGTAGACGTGGAATGATTATAAATATAAACGTGCATTGATGTTATCAGGTCAAAGTATGCTGCATCATTGCTGCTCCTAACCTAAAATTGTTTCTCTAATTTATTGTGTGATGTATTCAAGTGCAATTGCTAATATTGTTTGGCAGTTGGAGCTCCTCATTAGTTGTATTTGTATCCGTCGGCGGTGTCTTTAATTCGCCCTATGCGACGTCGCAACTTGTGTGTATTTCTTGTAGCGCTTGTTCTTCAGTTTCCCCCTCATCTCTAACTTCTTACTCATCACCAGACGACGCAAATTGTGTGTATTTCTTGTAGTGTAATTTGTTCTTCATTTTCCCCCTCATCTCTAACTTCTTACTCATCACCAGAACGCAAATTGTGTGTATTTCTTGTACTGCTTGTTCTTCATTTTCCCCTTCATCTTTAACTCCTTACTCATCACCAGAACCACCTTCAAGATTTTTTCTTCCAGACTTGCTCTCAAAGCTATGTCAAAAAATGTTACGGAATACAATTTGTGACGTTTAAAAAACGTCACAAAATACGTCGCGAAATGTGATGTAAGCAAAAAGTTTCTGCGATGCTTTCCATAAAATGTCACGAAAAACACGTAACGAAAAATACAGACATTCCGCGACGTTTTAAACAATGTCACTAAAAGATTGGTCTTTTGCGACGTTTTTTGGAACGTCACAGAAAGTTACATTTTGCGATGTTTTATGGAAAACATCATAGAAGACATTCACGACATTTTTTGAAACGTCACGGAATATCTTCCGCAATGTTTTTAATTATTATTATTTTTCATTTTACGAAAATCATTTTAATTTAATAATTTTTAAATTTAATAATTATTTTTTAAAATATAAAATTTTAAAATCTTATTTGTTTAATAACTATTCAATATTATTTATCTTCAAAAAAAAACTATTCAATATTATTTATGAATTTTATTTATTTAATAATTCTTCAATTTTTTTAGTATATCATTAATTTTAATAATTATTCATGTATCACAAGAATTTCATACTTACAGACAATGTATTATTTAATTGCAATTCACAAACATGTTATAATATACTAATTAATATCAAAAGTACGTCATAAGTGTATAGTAAATAGTCATAAGTATATAATATATCAATATAAGTACATATATCTAACCTAAACGAATATTATGTGTAGAACATAAAAGTTCCAAAAGCTTTTTGCTGTTCAAATTCAATTTTTTGTTGTTCAACTTCGGTGGTTAGTCGATCCTGCATTTGTTCAACTTTTTTATTCAATTTATCAACTTGAGACTGTAACTCTTGATTAACCTTCTTTGACTCCTCTAATTCGTCTCGAAGTCTTTTTCTGACCGAAGTCTTCCTTTGTGGTCGAGGCTCGATTCTCATGCCAACAACGTAATCTGATCTAATGCCCAAGACTTTGTCGCACACTTCATCCTTTATCATCGGATAACCTTGTTCTATTGAATCTGCCAATTCCTTACACATTAATTCCTGAAAAATTAAGAATTAATTAAATACAAGTCTCATTTAAGAAATATTTGTAAATGAACTATGTATTCACCCATTTTTCTCTGCATTCGGTAGTTGTCTATTGACCTTTACTTTCAATATAATGAGTGTGATCTTCTGACTGTGTAGGAGTAGATGGCTCATCAGCTACACTTCCAATAAGCTGATGGTACCGCGACTGCAGTTGTGTCGGTACTAAGCTGCTTGGTTCAGCCTTATTCTTCTTTTTGGGTAAATCAGGTCCCATGTGAATCACCTGCATTCAATTCGACATTAGATTTCAATGATACTATTAATTGACCACCAGAAAGCACAATCTAAAAGTATGAAGAGAAAACTTCGCCTTTGGTCAATTGAGGCTGAACGAAGCTTTTTGCAACAACAATGAACACAGCAACTGAGAAATTGGCTCTCCTTGAACCTTCAATAGTGTGATTCTTTTTGCAATGATTGCATGAGCATCCAAGAAATAACACATTAGACTGTGATGACCTATCATAGGATATCAATTAAATAATACCCTCAATCTTTCATATCAAAATTTCGACTCTGAATACAAAGTCAAGCCTATGAAAAGAACACCAAGTAAGACAATCTTGTGTGCATGTGTAATAAATCCATATATAATAAGCATGGAGTTGAAAATTTACATATGTGAATAGACTCGGCAAAGATGATTACACAAAGGAATTGATTGGGATACTAACTTCCATGGTAGTGGTGCACTCCAACCTTTGACAGCATAACATAGTATTCGATCTCAGACTTTCGAAGAGGTGGACAGTTGTTGTAAATAATTATCAACTTTGCTATAAGGAAACATACAGATCAACTTTTATGTGATAAAAAAAGAAATAGCAATTGAAAGTTTCTAACAAAAAGATTACTATAATCCAAATAATAAAGAAGCATATACACATCTTCAGTAAGAAAATTATTGTACGCAGTACTGCAACCTCCAAAGACCTCTTAAAACATACAATTTACAACATGTACAGAATTATAATATAGGGTGAAATAAAAAATTTAACGCCTCAAACTTATATTTTCAAACAGTTGATAGAAGAACATCAACAAAACAGTCATTTAAAAGTAAGAATAACAAATCACACCATATAATCTTGTTTTCACAAATAAGAATTGTTGCTGACTCAAAATTGGTGATTACAATGGGGTTTCAAATCTCTAAATCCCATTGGACACAACACCTAAATTATGTGAACAAGGGCTCAAGAGGCAAAACACCATGAATCTAACACTTAATCTGTATCAAGGAATACATTTGATCTTTAGAAATATGCAAAATAGTATCATTCTATATATGTGGAATGAAGAAAATGATGATCAACAATCTCAACAATTCACAATTATCAGGATATAATAGATCAACATGAAACAAGCTGCAATCAATTAAATCATCACAGGTTCAACCTCTCAATGCCCAATACCACCAACCAAAATATATGCATGTAGACACAAGCACAACATAAAGAATAGTGAATAAGAGAAATACCCTTTGAGTTCCTGAGATTTTTAAGGATGTTCTTGTATGCCAGAGTGTACTTGCCGCTCTTCATGACAAGAGCCAACCTACTGTTAATGCTCTCATGAGTCTTCTTCCACAATTTACCAACATAAAAATATATGAAAAATGCTAATTTTCCACCAAATCCATTAATCAAATGGAGAAGTAAAATGGAACTCGTAGAGATATAATACTGTTTTCTTGGTGGCCACCATGGTTGCTCTTCGGAAATGGAGAAGCAAATGTTTCAACAGCAGTAACAAACAACCTAGGGATTTTGTTGACAACGGATTGTTTTATATAAGGTTGTTAGGGTTTTCCAAGGTTGTTGATAACGGATTGTTTTATATAAGGTACGCATAATTAATTGAAATTATGGGGGAAAAGTCAAGAAAAGGACGAGGACTGTAAAAGGATTGAGAAGGTTAGAAGAATCAATGGTGGAGAACAAATTTGTTTAAAGCAATTCCTCAGGTTGGAAGCAAAGTTGGGCGAAGCAATTTTTTGATTAAAACCAATTTCGGGCGACTCGATTTTGGTTGAATTGATTTTAGGTGAAACCAATTTTGGGTGAGAAGAAACCAGAGAAGAAGAAATGTCAGAGAAGAAACCAGCAAAATGTTGGGAAATGAACATGTGAGAAGAAAATGTTACTTTTAAATATTAATTAAACAAAAGGCAAACGCCAACAACGACGTTTTATTCAACAAAACGTCGTGGTTTCTATTTTGTGATGTTTTAATAAAAAAAATGTCACAAAAATTACAAATCCGCGACGTTTTCATAAAACGTCATGGAAAATTCGAACTTTTCGTGACGTTTCAATAAAACATTACGGATTGTGTTATTTTCTTATAGTGTGAGAAATCCATTTGAAACATTACTTGTATGTCTATGGAAATTCTCATTGTGATGATTGTATAAGAGATTTTTTGAATTGAAATCTCCAAAGTTATCTTATATAAGGACTGCTATGTTTTGATATTACTTAGAAGTTATTGTAGTTAAAGATAGCTCAATAAATAATCATTGGATGAAGCATGAACTATATAGAGGTAGTTGAGTGATTAATATAGGATTCATCACCTTAAACTAAGTAAGAAGAATATTTCATTGTTCTTGATTACTATTGATTTGGAAAATCCTTGGTCAAGGTGGAATGATGCTTTCTAAAATAGTTTACAAATGTTGTTAATTGAATCAATAACTAATAGTAAATAACTAATATGATTGGACTCAAAATAGAGTAGACATTAATTTCATGCTATATGTCTAATCAGAATATTGTATAATAAAAAATTGAATTATACAGAAAATTATGCACGAAAAGGTTAGTCAAAACCATTTCGACATTTCTGTATTCATAATGTGTCACTAGAAGCTAATCTTGATATATGAATATAAATTGTTTAATTAGAGAATTAAAGATAAATTAAATGATTTTAATTTATCTAATCCTAAATATGATTTAGGGTTATAATTTATATCTATTGCTAATATATTTGAGAACCTAACGGGTCACACACAAAGAACTGATTGAAGAGAGAAAAGATATTTTAATCAAATTAGACTTGATTGTAAAGTTTGAGAAACTTTATCATTAAAAATGAGATATTTGATAAATAAGAATTAATATGAGATATTGGATCTTATTTGGACATAGTTGGCATTTAATAAGAATTATTTGTAATTTTAATTAAAGTTTAATTGAAATTAGAATTTAATTACAGTTAAATTACTAAAATGTCTAAAATCTATTAAAAATAGGCTTAGAGCTAACACTCCTTGCCTAACCGTCTCTACACCAATTGTAAAATTTCTTTAACTCGTTTTATGAATACCATTAGAGGCTAGATATTTGTGCGGTTACGATAGTTGAGATGGACTGATATTATAAATAGTTCAAGGGATACAAAAAGTAAAGGATCAAACTTTAAAATAAGGTATAAATTAAGATTCACACTTTATTATGATTAAGTGTTAATCATTTTATAGAACTTAAAGTGATTTTAGTTTCTCGGAAATCAAATTGTGAAAAATTTTTGTAATTATTTCGAAGCGTGCTGGCTTAGATTTTGCCCCAATTTTCCAATAGTGGTCTTAGAGCCAACTTTAATTCTATGATTTGTTTAAATTGTTTGATTATTATTCATCTTATATTATGGAGTTGAATTATAAACTCTAAATTCTTAAATCTGAAAAATTTAGATTAGAAACCTAAAATAGTCATAATCTGAAAAACATGAATAATAATCGTAAATGGAAGTAAAATAAGTGTATTGTATTGCTCTTGTGGTTATTTTACAAACCCAAACTCTGAAAAATAATAAGTTGCAAAACCTTAAAGCACAAGACATTCACGATTTCTTAGTGTACACAATATGATTTTTGAAAATTCAATAAATAAAATAACACCTTTAAAACCCGTAACTTGAATTGGTGCTAAAGGAAGATGGAAGTGTTTAGTGGTCATTTTTGGTTGTTATGGCTATGGGACGGAACTGGAGAAGATGCAACCTTTTTATGACAATGTTGCAAAGAAAAAGCAACTCGGCATGGACGTGGTGGTCAGGTGAGACTAGCGACTAATAATGGCTAAATGTAAAGGGCATCTGACTCTGGGAATAGGCAAGTATCCTGGCCAATGGCTGCTAAAACTCCATGAAATGGGGTAACTAGCTTTGATAGGTGACGCTAGATGCAGTTGCGATGGCGAGCAAATGTCTTGGAGAAGACAAAGGCTGGTTGTTTCCTTGTATCCATCATGAGATGGCGTGGCTATAGTGTGTTAAGATATAACTAATTACAAATTAATTGTTTATTTTGTTTTGTTAGCTTTTAGTATTGCCAGCTATCATAAGCATACTTTGTGCTCTGTTTATGTATAAATACTCTTTCGTAACTTCTGGAATAAAGTAAGTGAAGATTCATTCTTCCGTAACCTTCTGTTATCTTCTTCTTTCTTCATTGTTTCTTCATGGTATCAGAGCATCAATTGTTGGTTCTCTTTCTCTTCTTCATCTTTGATTCTTGATTCTCTCTATATTTGCGATTCTTCTGCACTTCTGATCTGTTTTTTTAATGATGAATGATAAATCTCTTCAAGCTTTGTTTTCTATGGCAAATGCTACGTCTGATAATCTGGGAACTTCTTTAGTGTCTGTTCTGTTGACTGGAACGAATTATCGCACATGGTGTAAATCTATGAAGCTTGCCCTAGCTGCTAAACGGAAGTTAGGGTTTATAACTGGAAAAATTCCTTAACCTGCTGAGGATTCTTATGGATTTGAGGACTGGTGTGGCAACAATGCGTTGGTGATTTCCTGGATTTTGAGTTCTCTTTCAAAGGATCTCTATGATTCCTTTGTTTATGCGACATCTGCCAAAGATCTATGGGATCGATTAGAAAGGCGATTTGGTGAATCTAATGGTCCTATGCGTTATCAGATCAAAAGAGAACTTAATGCTACTACTCAAGGGAATAGTTATGTTTCCGTGTATTTCACGAGGTTATCCAAACTTTGGGATGAGTTGAAGTGTATTTTGCCTTTACCACAATGTTCATGTGGTTGTAAATGTGGTGCTTTCAAGGAATTACAAGATTTTCAAGAATCTGACATGATTCTTCATTTTTTGCTTGGATTAAATGATAGTTATAGCAATATTGCTAACCAGATCCTGCTTCTTGATCCTCTACCTAATCTTGACAAGGTTTACTCGATGATTTCTAACGTGGAGAGACAGTTACAGATTAATATGTCTGTTAATGAGCCTTTAGACAATAGTGCATTGTATGCTTCTACAAAGAATGCAGGGGTTAATAAGAATCAGCAATCCAAGAAGAAGGATAATCTGAAGAAAGGGGATAGATATTGTTCATGCTGCAAGACTGAAGGTCATACAAAGGAGTCATGTTTTAAGCTGATTGGTTATCCTGAATGGTACCATGAACTAAGGCAGAAGAAGAAAGGCATTTTGCCTAAACCTGGAGCACACAAGGCTAATATGGCAGAAACTGTTGGACCCTGATCCTTGATTGAAATGTAAAATTATTAAATGAAAATTAAAGGAGAATTTCGGGGTGAATTATTCATGTACAAAGGAAAGAAAAAAAATGGAAGAATTGAAATGATTGTGTTTAATGTGCTAATTGAGCAAGGTTAGTTTGAGCAAATTGGATTGATATGATTAGGGTTGCATGAAATTAGTGTTGTTGGGTATATGGATATGTTATGGGTGTTTTAGAGTTACATGAAATTGATGTGAAAAGAAGTGAATTTTGATTTTTGTTGACATGGAAAGTTTGAATAAAATTGTGTGTGTAAGGTTACTATGGCAATTATAGTGATTAATTTGATGTCAATGGAAGTTGAAAAGTAAGAAATAAATAATGAAAGTGTTAAAATTTGGAGAATTAAGAAAGTTTGACTTTTTGGGATGAATAGATGTAGAGTTGACTTCTTGAGCTGAACTCTTTGGGAATTTTTTTGGCTTGATTTAGGCAGAATTTGATAAAATGATCTTCATAAAACTTGTAGCTTTTGTTGAGAGCTTTCTATCACCATGAAGTATGCAATTTTTCGATATCGGAATTGAAAGTTATGATCTTTCGAAGTTAAGGTCATTTTGCTTTGTTTTTGAAAAAGGCTATTAAGGGTAAATTTGTGTGTATTGTGTTTTGAGGAAAATTTTGGACTGATGTGTTTTAAATTGGATTAAGTGGTCTCCATGAAAGTTGAAGATTTTTTTTTGATCTTTACATTGATATAAAGTTGATGGGTGTCGAATCCACCAAAAATAAATCCCAAACACCAAACGGAAATAAATTGCGCACAGTGGTAAATGGGGTCGATCCACAGAGAATGGAATAATTGATTCTATTAAAATGCCAAAGAACTAGCGAAATTAATTAAAATGGGGTTTTGGAGTTTTTTGCTAAACTACGAATTAATTGAACCACTAATAAATTATTAACGCAATGAAAATCAAATAAAATAACAACTATGATTAAACTAGCAAAGAACGTAAATAAAACTGATTAACTCAAATAACGACAACTAGCCAGGAAATTCCTAATTATTATGCAGAGACCACGATCATCGACTCAAATATTTTCT
>JANKOD010000006.1:9326966-9338854 GCA_026284645.1 Erythroxylum acuminatum | reverse complement strand
TATTTCAGTTTTAGCTGTTCAGGTTTTGTACTCTTAGGTTTTATTTGACCTTTATCAGATTAAAACTAGTGTTTTCTTAACTTGTTGCCTCTATCTTGAGATTAATGGACCGTGGTACTTATGATTGGAGATTGTTTGAGTTTTCGGAGTAGTGTCATTGGTGGCTAGAAATCAATGCTTTGATGTGAGATTAATCATTTCCCTAGCAGTCAATAGTAACATTAATCGGAAGAAGATTAAAATGACAACTATGTTTTATAAGAAGTGGACTTACGAGTCACTGCGAGTTGCTCAAGTGGCCATCTGTTAATTGAATATTTTTTTTTTCCCTGGATTGCTTTATGTTTCGGATCTGGTTATAAAAAGGTATAAAGTATGAAGTCAGACTCGTAAGAGACTATCTTATTGTTTCTTGTTTCTACATGCGTTAAAGTACAAAACAAGCTTGACTCAACGGCTTTAGATCTTCTGTTCTACTAACCCTGGCTTATTCTATCCTACAATAAAATGCTGGTGTTTTTGTTTGAATTAAACCAACGTCTGCGTCTCAGCTTATCTGTAGCTGAGCCGATCTTTCTTTGATTTTGCTTCCCGCCTCAATTCTTTCCTTCCCCTTAATGGCATTCATTTCTTCCACTGTCGCATACTTGCTTTCCAAAAGCTTGGGTTAATTCATGGAATGTGTACTGAATGCGTGAGGTATGCTTTTTGCCATCCACTCGCTCTCTCTCATGGCATCGGCAGTCATAGTAAAGACCACAAGTGCTAGGATTCAACTAGTTTTCAGGTTTCACAAATAATGGTGAGCTCGATTCTTGTTCTCGTTCTCAGGGATTTCCAGGCATTCATTTTCGTCTTTAGCTGTTAGGTAATTTTGTTTACTCGTTTTCTTTTTCCTTTTCTCTTTCTTTGATTTAGGTTTTGTTTTCATTTTTAGTTTGTATTCTCATCTATTTGGTGGTGCTGGAACTTTCCTCTTCAGGACAATGTTTTTATCATATCAACCCAAAGTCAAAATACCCTGTTCTACAACTCGATTTGGGGTGACTTTTCTTCTTTTTGCATTAGGCCTGGAGTTTTCGACAACAAAGGGTTTGCTTGTCTTTTCTCACTGGTTTCACATATTTATTTTTGTTTGACTAGTCTGATGGACATTATCTAAATATTTGAAATGCAACTTCGTGTTGTTCGAGCTGTTGCTGTTGTGGGAGGTCTTCTCTACATTTTCCTGTTTATGTGCTTGTGTGGAATAAGTCATGGTATTCGGCATTTATATTATATTTGGATACATATTTAACAGATGAAATTACAATGCTGATAAATTTTACTTTAAAATTTAATCAATATGTCTTGCAAACAAAGGTGACAATTGGTTGCTTCTTCCTAGGCTCTCTGCACTGTCATCTGGAATATTATTCGATCATTTCGAACAACTTGAAAAGGTCTCTTTTATGTTAATAAAGGAAAGAAAATTAGCTTCTTGTAGATTTGAATTGACCCTTCACTAACAAATGCTAGTATTCTCCAAGATGAAACTTTTTTGTTAGAGAATTGACCTTTTGCGTTTTCCCCTTTCAAATCTTGCATTTTAAAGGTCAGTAATATACTTCCATTACTGAAGAATATTGATTTAGCTGTGACAATTGGCCTCTATCCTTCATACAATTCTTGTTTCATTCAAATTACATTATCTTGAAGTTTTTGATAGGTATGTATATGTTCGTCTTAGTTATGCGGTGGAAAACCCTCAGAGTATTTGTTGGTGCTTTCTTGTCTATGTCTTCTACAGCAGTGGTAAATATCTGCTCATAATGTATTTAAATAACTTCATGTATCTTATTTTTAGATTGTATGTTCGTGGGCCATAATTGGTAAGCTACTGCATTAAAGCTTGTGATTATTGAGTAATTTTCTCATACTACTCGCCTTTGATTTGTATACTCGAATAATGTTATAATTAGTGCTTCTTTATCAAATTACTATTACCTTTGTACAAAAGGGTGGAAAAACAACATTAAGTTAGCATGCAGCTTATTCTTCTCATTATTTTGAGTTAGTTATCTATGTACCAATAAGTTTTGTTAGCTTATGAACAATTTTGTAATATGGCAAAAAAATTTATACTTGAATTGTTAAATAAAGTCTATTCAAAGAAGTCTCTCCAACAGGTGCTGATGCTTTAGTATGCTGAAGTGGATATTGGGGATGGAGAATTGAGGATGCCATGTATGAGTGCTCATTTGGGAAGTGGATTTAGAACTTCACTGTCATCAAGCTTGTGTACTTAAATAACTCATCTTAGTTCTAGATCTGTGTCAAGCTATCTTCTTTCTTATGATTGTTGTTTAAGTGATAAGCCTCGTATTTATATTTCTCTCTTAGGTACTTGATTGCAGTTCCTTTTTTATGTGATGATAATGACTGTTCCTTTAAGAGAGGTTTGCTGAATATTCCTAACAATCTCATGAATCAAAATTCATAATTAACTTTTCAATATTCCTTTGGGATAAATTTTTGAATGCTTATGTCATAACATTTAACAACCATTGTGTTAAACAAGTTGCTCCTGACTTATTGTAGCTGACGTGATTTTGTTCTTCTAAATTAGAGTCATGTACTCGTTTATCATTATTACGTTGGCAAACCTGATGATGGCAATTGTACTAATTTTGCTATACGCCTTACACCCAGAAGGTCACCAGAGGAACTTCCAGTAATAAGAGTGCCCTATGTTGTAGAAATGATTTGGGCAAGATCCAGATTGGAGTCGTTTGATTTGTGAGGAATAAGTCAACTACTGCTGTTTTGAAGAATACTCTGTAACTTGAAGTTGTCATTACAAACATGCTGTACATCTTAAAATCAGTTGGCATCAGTGGCATTCTGCTTGCTTGCTGCTTGGGTAAGCCTTGTTTCAGAATTTGTCTTTGTTTATGTGATGCATTTATTATGCTACTCAGCGTGTATATCGAAGAGTTGAACTTTTTCAGTCACCATGACTAATTTGAATTTAGTTTGTTAAAAACAAGGAACCCAAATCAGATACAAGATTAATCTCATCCCACCAGCCAATCACTTGCTTTTCCTGGAAGTATAGACGCTATATTATAAATTGCGGAGTGTTTCAGTGTGGCGATAAGCTGGGCGTTAGCCTTGAACTGGGATCTTTTGCTGCGGGAGTGATGATATCAACAACTGATCTTGCTCAACATACACTTGAACAAGTAAGGCTTTTGTTTGTTCTGATTCGAAGGTGCATATTGATACATCTATCATCGTAATTATGGAAGTTCTTGTTACCTAGTCCATAGACATAGTTGTATGCAATTTCAGCAGTGTTTTGCTGTGCAGGACAATGTCCATGCTAAAGAGCAGTATTTTGTGAAGGCTCTCCGCTATTAACTTCTCTTTGTCTGAACATCACTGAAGTGTTGAAATAAATCTGGAGCCAATGGACCTTAAATCAAATCACACTGCTCCTGTTCTCACTGATCAGTCAACACTATTTTTACTAGAATCACTAGGTTAGTAGACTTTATTTTGAATTTTGCAAATTTTCGTTTGAGCGAAAATCATATTGTGCCATTAACATTTAAAAACTGTTTCAGAACAAAACAATTGTATCGACATGCTTCCAATTTATGTTGGAGATGACAAGACAGATGAAGATGGTTTCAAGGGAAGAGCATATTTTTGTTTGTTGGAATAAGTTGTGTGTATTATGACTAATACATGTTTATCTAATTGATTAACTGTTTGTCTACTAGTAGGTTCTGACAGAGAGGAAATGTGGTTATGGCTTCTTAGTAACATCTGCGCCTATGGATAGTAATGCATATTACTCCCTCAGGGACCCGTCAGAGGTGCATACATTCTCTTTTAGATGAAGCTCATGTTCAATGAAGTACTTGGTGTTGGTTTTTCAACTTGAAAAGTTTTAGTTAGTATTTGTTAACGTTACTAGAAAGGGAACTATAGGTCTCGTAGCACTCAATACCACATCTGAAAATACACCATTTGAAGGTGGAAAGGATGGGTCTATTACTGCAGTAGTAATAACTATAGTTACTGGGATATTGATGTTTTTGTTAAAAGGATGGGCCTATTACTGCAATATATGTAACTATACTTACTGGGATATAGATTAAGATGCTTTTAGGGCAATGTCTAGCTGGTTCATGACATGAAGTACATATTGTGATCGAGGCCTTGGAATGAACTCTAAATCAAATATGGAAGGCAGCACAAAAGGTAATGAACACTCTAAACCAAATATAGATGGCAAGGAATGAAATTACACGCAGGCAAGTTCAACATTAAGAGATATTCAGAGAACGAAATTGTTGAGATTAATTCAATGATCTGTGATTTTTGTTATATCAGTTTCCACGTTTTTTGCTGCTACTGTACTATTTCATGTCAAGTTGGTCTGTCTAGATTTTGATTGTGCTCTTCTACATTGGTGGTGTTGAGGTATTGATTACAGCGCTTTCTCATACTTATTAATATATGCTTCTGGGAAACTTATATGCAAATGTGATAGCTGTTTTTGTATACTAGGAAAAAAATGGACAATAAACTTATGGTAGGTGTAGCATGACATAATTCTTTAATGAAATCAAGTTTTCTAAACTCAGTTGAATTTCTTGGACTTCAATTAATCATATCTATCCATGTCGTCTCTTGTATGACTCCATCTATCAGACAACACATTAATAAAGGAATTAATGGTTTCCTGTGTTAATGAGATTAACAATTAGATACGGTTATGTACTTATATAACCACTTGTGCTAATTACAAGAGCTTTGATTTTCCCAGTGGCAAAAGACATGTCAAAACACATTGTAGTACAGTTCAAAGCTGCTTTTCACATACATTTTAATTGTTGGAAATCATTGTTGTAATTATCTATCCTAAGTAGATTTTGCCGATGCATAGTTGCCTTTTCCATTCATGGTATATCATGAACTTTTTTCTTCGTTCCTGATATGTGAAAATTTGTGAAAGATATTGATTTCAATGTCGTTTCTTAACATAAAATTATACATACTAAGACATCTCAAAATCAAAGGCGAGCTTTTGACTAAAGAGAAAATGTCATTTCTTAGCATAAAATAGCAGGAAATGGAGAAATTGCCAAGAGAAGAAAATTGATATGCCTCTTATTGGAGAAAGTTCAGTACTCTACATCATTGTAAGTTTTTATGGTCTTGTGTTTGCCATTTTCTGGGTTGTGCATTAGCATTGAAATCATATTCATGGATTGGGCAAAGTTGGCTCCAAACACTATAGAGAAACAGGCTACAACTGCAACAATAACTCCCACAGAGCTAGAAGCTACGGTGCTGAATCACAATGAGACCTGAAGCTAGCAGCATTAGTGAGAAAAATTAATTGGAAAATTAAATTTGTACAATGTGGAAAGTTCTCAGCAATCATGCAGAGTTGCATTAAAACATGATATTGTAATTTTTATGTTTTCCATGATGAAGGTGGTCATTTTTCCAGATGTAATTGGTTCAACTTCTTGCTTCTCTTTGCTCTCTTTGGTGCATATTGAAGGAAAACTGAAGTTAAGGCCAATACTTGTATTATAATTGTTTAGCTTATGATCTTTTGTGACAATTATACTTGTAGAATATGATTTATTCTCAAAGTTGACTAGTGCTGATTTGTTTTCAAGAATGTTACTTTCAAGATTGTAACCTATGAATACACATTTACATAAAGGGTGGTTTGTTTTTTGTCCATTTCACCATGCCTTTCTCATAGCTTCATTTAGATTATGGCTTCATTTACATTTTCACTTCTGCTAATATGTTCGTCCACAATTTCATCCCCAAAAAACATCTGAAAGTTCAATACCATTATAAGAAGTTCCATCACAACCTCAAGAATTAAACATTTCTCATTTTGGCACAATAAGAATTTATCATAAGGATTTGTCATTTATAAACAATACATAATCAACAAAATATATAAAAATTACATAATAATAAGAGTATAAGAAAGAAATTGCCAATTGTCAGTAGAAAACAAAATATGCACCTTGTTGATAAAGATGTACAAATTAACTTAAATACTCTACTTTTTTTTCACTTTGTATTTACAAAATATGCCTCCTGCACATGGAGCTAGACAATCACACGTCTCAACAAAACCACCTATATCTGCGCCATCATAGTTGACGTTACTGTTTTGTTGTGAGCTATTTATCATCACATCGCTCACATCATGTGGTTGTTGTGCCTATAAGAATAAAAAACAATAGTATCATTAGTGAATTATGAATAATTTACTAAACATAATGTCATTAGTAATAGTATTCTGGCAAAAGATAAATACCAACTGAGAGTAGGTCATGTCCATAAATAATGGAACACCTTCAAAAGAATTTGTTTGACATGAATTGACAGAGACAACCTATCATCAAAAAAGTGAAAGAGTATATAATCGAAATACTTGACTAATTGTTTAAACATTCAACCTTTTGTATTAAAAAGTAGACATGCAAGGAACATGAAAGTGAAAAACAAAATTACAAATCGGACCTCAAGATTAAATGGTAATGTTGGTGCTGCAATTGTATTTGTTTGACTTGAAGTGGCAACGACAACCTATCATTAAAAAAGTAAAAGAGAATATAATCGAAATACTAGACTAATTGTTAAAACATTGAATCTTTTTTATTAAAAAGTAGACATGCAATGGACATGAAATTGAAAAACAAAATTACAAATCGAACCTCAAGATTAAATGGTAATGTTGGTGCTGCAATTGTATTTGTTTGACTTGAATTGATAGAGATAACCTATCATCAAAAAAGGGAAAGAGTATATAATCAAAATACTAGACTAATTGTTAAAACATTCAATCTTTTTTATTAAAACGTAGACATGTTAGGGACATGAAATTGGAAAACAAAATTACAAATCGAACCTCAAGATTAAATGGTAATCTTAGGGGTGCAATAGAGTTTGTTTGACTTGAATTGGCAGAGACAACCTATCATCAAAAAAGTGAAAGAGTATATAATGAAAATACTAGACTAATGGTTAAAACATTGAATCTTTTTTATTAAAAAGTAGACATGTAAGGGACATGAAATTGAAAAACAAAATTACAAATCAAACCTCAAGATTAAATGGTAATGTTGGCGCTGCAGTTGTATTTGTTTGACTTGAATTGGTAGACATAACCTATCATCAACAAAGTTAAATAATATATAATCAAATACTAGAATAATTGTTAAAACATTCAATCTTTTTTATTAAAAAGTTAAAATATAAGGGATATGGAAGAAAGAAATAAAGTTACACATACAACCTCAAGATTAAATGGTATTGTTGATGCTGCAATTGTAAAATTTACCTGAGTCTGAACCTTTTTGGTTGATGTCCTTTTTTTCACATCCTTCTCCAACCCACCCCTCAATCTCTTACCTAAAACAGTTTTCTTCTTGATTTTGATGCCTTTAATTCCAATACTATTCTTTTCACGAATTTCAATCTCATTTTGGCTCAAGTGATTTCTTCTAACACTCGAATATTGAACCACCTCTTCAGCTTGTATTCTAACATTGGAGCTTCCAATTGACTATTGCACAATTGATCCATTACCTTGTAGTCGAGCATCGACGATTTCCAACATCTTCAAAATACTATCTTTAACAATTTTGTAAGTCTCTTCACTCTCAGATGTTTTTGTAACCAACTGAACATATAGCCCACACAATTCTTTATACCGCATACTTTGACATATCTTGGGATCCATATTGCTTATGCTAACTCCATCATTTTCAGCACCCACGAATCCAAGTTTCACTTGACGTTTTCATCATTTTCACTTGTACCTGATTTAAAATAAGCCTTTAACTCCTCATATCTACGATCTTTAAGGAGCCTCTCAAAGTGATGAAAAAATTCCAAGAATTTGTGTTGATAACTGACATACCTCTTGACAACACTATTTATGCTCTCACTTCTTTGTGTTGTCGTCATGTCGGCACAAAACATTTGTCTTCCATACACTAAAGCCCATTTTTCCTTTATCCCAAACATGTGCCTCAACCAATCATTGTCTTCAAGTCCGTATTTACACAACATCTCATTCCATGCATTTACGAAATCTACCTCTTCTTTAAAATCATATATGCATGAGCTAAAATCTCTTGCAAAATCTTTGAATTGCGAGAACACACCACTTAAATGGATGGTTGCATTTTGATAAATATGCCAAATACATAATCGATGATGAGTTTCAGGCCATCTTAGTACTAAAGCCTTTGCCATTGCTGCATCTTGGTCTGTAAGAATTGTTTTAGGTCTTTTATCACACATAGCTTTCGCAAAAGTATCAAATAACCATTCAAACGTCAAGGATGTCTCATCATATAACAATGCAACACCAAAGATTGTAGTCTGCTTGTGGTGATTGACACCTACAAGCAATGTAAGAGGACGACCTTCATTGTTCTTCCTGTAAGTTGTATCAAAACAAACCACATCACCAAAATTTGAGTAATCTGCTCTCATCTTTGCATCTGACCAGAAAATGTTGGATATTAAATCATCTCCATCAACTTGGATATCATAAAAACAATTTGGATCTTCGAACTGTATTTTATGCAAATATTCCAGAACACCTCCTGTATCACCTCTTCTTGCATCCCTCGATCTTTTAGACCGTAAGTAATTTTTATAATCATCTGGTATGAAACCCAAATTTTCTCGACTACCTACTTGCCTAACCATGACATCATGAGAAGCCTTCGGTGGGATTCCTACATCATTTGCCATTTCAATTTGTATTGCTGCAGATAAACTTATATTGCGATGAGATCTGTGTAAGTGCGTCTTGTTTGGACTTGAGAGGTAGTGATTATGCTCCTCAATAAACTGAACCACACATAATTTTTTGCTTCTTCGACAACTGACTCTCATTTTAGCTTCACAACCAAACCTTGTTTCAGGGCGTTTTGCTTTTACATCAATATCTCGTTTGTCTTTTCCTTGTTTACCTTCAGCACTACAGCAAAACATTATGTCAATCAAGTTTCCAGATTGATCTTTGTGGCTTTTGCTTCTCCTTATCCCAAACCCAACTTTTTTAGCATATGCCAAATAGAATTGGTAAGCATCTTCTTCTGTCTCAAACTCCATTCCAATTTTTGGAATTGATTCTTTGCATACTTCACTTGAGCCACTAGCTTGCAATTCCTGATTACTGTTTAAACTCATGACAGATACAAGCTCATCTTCAGCTTCACTCCTGCCAACTTCATTACCATCTTCAAAATTTAACTGACGACGGGATGAAGACACACCCTCCATTCAATTATTAATTATGATCTTCAAGTAAAAACCTAAAAAACAAATGGAAGACACGAAACTGAATACTTCACTTTTATGATATAACGAAACACTAAGTATCGAATTCACAATATAATTAAGAAGCAAAACATGAATCCTTTGGCATTAAGCTGAAATAAATATCTAATAATTGGTGCTAAACATATTGTTTAAAAAATATTTGATTTCTCTGTTTGACGTTCCTGCGTATTGGTAAACTAGAAACAAAAAGAAAGGAAATATCAAAGTGTTGTCAAGAGGTATTTCAGATACATAATAAAATTGGATTTTATTAAAACATGATATTGTGATTGAACAAGGTTAGAACATATTTATTTGGAAGAATTAAAATAAAAGCTACGTCCTTTTTCGTCACAATCAATTAAGTGTCATTGTATGGAAATAAAGTTTGAATGTGATATAGAAGAGACATCACCTAACACTTAACAACTTACATGAAACACTTAACCCCTCTCATGAAAGTATTAGACTATACAACATAAGGTCCATTTGTTACAACAAAAAACCAAAACATGTACTTTGGTTTGGTAGTTGAACAAAAATTAGATTACACTATATGGAATATAACTATTTTCATTAGCAATGGACAACATCTTAATCCTACCAAGCTCCACAGAGTTGGAACAGACTAATTGAAACAAAAGATCTGAACCCGTCGCAAGAACCTCAAGCCTATTTATGACAGAACACGTGTCCCACTCTACGAAGAAAATCCATTATGTAGACATTAATCGTACCTTGAAGACAATCTAATACTACCAAACGTCAAACGCTTGATTTCTTTTGACAACTAAAACACACCAAAGATCGAACGAACGATCGAAGAAATGCCAACGCACACGAAAATTAAGAGTAATCTTCACAGTTGTTTATCCTACAGCATGGAGACTGAAAACTGAATTGGGCGCTCAAACCTGTCAGTCATTCAAAAACAAAACTAAATAGAATTAGAAGAAGCTCTCAAGTGACTAAATAGAATTAGAAGAAGCTCTCAAGTGACCAAATTAATGAAGTAGCTTATGTCATGAAAACGGAAAATGAATCAGACTAGCATGAAAGTAATTGTCGATGCTCTGTTTGTGATGTCATGCAACTGTAATGTCAAGCCTTAATAAGCCATGCTAGAGATGTACAGATAATTGCTTACTTTTGTGATTCTATCATTGGCAAACGTGCACCTATAACTTCACAATATTTCTCAATAAGATTATAAGCTGTCATTGTCTTCTCTTCTCTAACCACATGCTAAACCTGCAAAAACAGAACAGTTGAATGTGGAATAGGGCAATTGCAATGCAAGGAACCAATCAGCACAAAGAACAGCTACAGCAAAACCGTACGTGTGCATAATTTTCAGCAAACAACATACCACCGAGATAACATGAGAAAATTTTTTACATCTATAGTGCATATACAAAGATAATACAGTAGCAAATACACCTAACATAAATTAGACGCAGCCTCCCAAGGAAACAGCGGCTGGGGTCTACAATCGAATCAACAAAGACAAGCTATGAGAGCCAAGTGGAAGAAGAAGCGTATGAGGAGGTTGAAGGGGAAGCGCAGAAAGATGAGACAGAGATCCAAGTAGTCTCCTAAAGGAACGATTGTCGTTTTAGTTGTTTGTTATTTTCGTAACGTGATTGTTACTCTCATGTGGTAGTTTTCTGGGCTTTTATTTCATATACTAGCGATTACAGTTTTGCTAAGACATGGAGACCTCAATCAAAACCTCAAACAGACATGAGATGTGGGCAAAAGGATCTAAGAGCATACCCGTAGTATAACATGTAGGAAAATCCCGGTGTGTGCATCACATACACACGGTGCGGAAAACAAAAATTTTTGTTCCGGGACCTTACCGAAAGCCAGGATCCATGTGTCTATATAAAGATGTCAAACCATAACGACCAAAAGAGACCGTCTCTAACAGTATCCACGCAGAGGTCGGAGAACCTAACCGGGGCAAACCCTTTGACCCGGGAATAGCTAGAATAAGTACAGAGTGCTAGCTCTTACCTTATTCTAGGAGAGCCAAGGAGAAGAGACGATGAAGACCCTTGGAGAAGATGAGAGTCGGCAATCTTGAGAGAGAAGCATAGAAATCTTATTTCTAAGCAAACTTAACCATTAAGTTTCATAAACTCACTAATGAATTCGTCCACCCTCACTCTCATATATACGACTATCATCTTCATTTGTCTTCACTTGCCTTTTGTCTTATTAGCAATTAAAGACATTAAAAGCTAAAGCTTTCCACGTTGATGCCTTTATATTAATAAATTAATATTGGCTTTATCCTCTTCTCCCTTCAACGACGTGGATGGCTATATATATATATATATATGTTTAATTAATTAATTAATAAGATATATATATATTAATGCTGAAGTGGTCCAGTCACACTGGGGTCGGTCCTACCGGCCTACCGGGTCCCGGTATGGAAAAAACACCGGAGACCTGTTTCAGCAATATCGATGTCGCGATCTCATCGGGACATATCCCGATCTCATCGG
>JANKOD010000006.1:9316324-9326899 GCA_026284645.1 Erythroxylum acuminatum | reverse complement strand
AGTGATAAAAGAAAAGTTGTCACTATTAACATATTTATAGTGACAACTTAATTGTGAATGATACTAAATGGTCACAATTACTATTGTATTAGTGACAAAAAAATAAATCATCACAGTTAAGCCAAACAATAGTGACCATCCATTGTTTTGTCACAAAACACCTCGTATCTGTGACGAAATAATAGGTAGTCACAAAAAAATTGTCATTAAATGTCTTAACTCTTGTAGTGAGTGGTGATATGATTCGGCAGTATTTGATGGTATTCAGTTGTAATACGAGACCAAAACTGAGCCATATATTGATCTCTACTAGTGACTGGGTCTTGTGAAACATTAAGATATACATGGCACAAGACTCGATCGTCTTCAACTAAATTTGATGCACTTCGAGACGTATTTAAAGGCTTTACATCAAAATTTGAGCTTGCCATTTTTTAGATAGGTTTGAAAGAGTGTTATATGAAACGAGGGTTTTAGTTTAGTAGAACAAATAAGCTATTTATAGAGATGTTATGGAAAAGATAAGAATACCAATGAACAGTTGAGATAAATGCAATCTAATCTAACGAATGAGAAGAGATAGAGTTAGATTTTTTGCAGAGAGTCCTTATCTTGTCTTGGATATTGTATGGATAAGATACAAATACTAATGAATGGTTGAGATGAATGCAATATAATCCAACAGTTGGGAAGAGATAGAGTTGGATTTTTTGCAGAGCGTTCTTATCTTATCTTAGATATTGTGTGGATAAGATAAGAATACTAATTAACGGTTGAGATGAATGCAATCTAATCCAACAACTGGAAAGAGATAGAGTTAGACTTTTTGCAGAGATTCCTTATCTTCTCTTAGATATTGTGTGGAGAGGATATGAATACTAATGAACGGAGATTTATTTAACGTTGGGCTCTTGTTGACGGAGATTGAAGCAAGAGAGATGTTTCCTGTGAATCCAGAGTCAAAGGATTCGACTTACTAAAACAATATATTTCTTTTAAAGATTTAAAATAAGAATTACTTTCTTTTTCCACCGTATAATTAATTAAGTATTAAAAACAAAAAAAATAATATTTTGTATGAATTTTACTAATTTATACTAATATTTGGTAGCCTAATTTGAAGCTGGCTATGGCCGCAAAAGTTAGAGAGACGGTTGGTCTAATGCCAAATTGCATTCAAAGCATTATAGTTCAGCTATTATTATCATTTATTTATAGCTGGATCCCATGTTGCCCTCACACTCTGAATACATACGAAACCTATCGCTGATTTTATTTATTCTTATAAAATTTTCATCTTATTTATTATATTCCGGTTTGATAGCGGTTCATTACCGGTTGAACCTCTAAACCTTAAACCTTTTCTTCGACCGGTTCGATATCCAGTCCAGTTTTTAAAACATTAGTATTTCCTCTTTTGATGTTTCTCTGTAATCATTTCTTTCCCGTAACAAATTCCACGCTCAAATATTCGCAAACGATTGTCGGGTGACGGCACGGTTTTTCTTATAAAATGAAAAGTGTCGGCTTAGATGTCATAGAAAGTTGGAAGGGAATTACTTTAACAGCAAGACCCAAAGATTTATGAACGTATAACCACAAATACAGCCTCGGTATGGCTTTTGCCGAAAACAACCATCTTTGAATCAGTCGAAGTTCTTTTTTATTTTTCTTGTTTAAAATAAATGTAATAATGATTGTCACTCCGGTACATTTGCATGATATTGGATTCTTCAGGACTGTGCACTAATTTAGATAACACGAACAAAGACCCCATCAACTTTACAAGTTGTGTATAAGAGCTCCCATTCTAATTAGATGCCCACGATGAAAACCAACCTGACAGGCATTGGCAAAGCTAGGTTGCCAAGATTGGAGAAAAAGGCAAGCCGCATCAGCTGTTTTTATGTCAATAAAGTCTTGGAAACTTGACTAGCTCCTTTGCTATAGGGGAGTCTACTTCAATCCTGTCGAGTTAGCTAGGTGGTCAATAAGCATGTAAAATTCTATTTGATATTGGTATCCGTTGATTGGGATGAAAACTTCCCATAGATGTTATATTGCCCAAGCAGTGGAATTTCTTCAGGAGACAGCATTAGTGAGCCAGTGCTCAAGTAATGTCTGGCAGTTCGTGGCCTAAATTAGGAGAATACAACTAAGTTAGATGAGAGTTTGGTTACAAAATATTTAGTGATGATAGAGGTGCATACCTCCTTATATGGGTATTGCCACCATCAGACAGTCGAAGGGCTTCAGATCTTGCAATGTGGCCCAAAGAGGACAAATATTCATAAAATGCATCACCCTTCATTGTCATGTATGACCGTGATGGAACAATGGACTGAAGTATAGCGGCACGTTTCTTGGATTCACTGCAAGCAAATAAACCCAGTATGCACAAAAATACAGTATAAAGTCAATAAGAACCTGAAGCAGTTCAAATGAGTTGAAGGAATAATGATAGATGGAGATCGTAAGCTTGCACAAAGCGCACTGTTGATACAACAAATCATAGAACATGACATTTAATGCGTGCTAAGAAATGCCTCGCAAGAAATGATCTCAGTTAGTCAAGCTGGTAATGCCAGTTGACTGATTACAGCTTGCCTACAAATAAGATTAAACTGTTTTGGAGATTTGTATTCATATTGCATAGTAACCAGGAGAGCCCCAAGGAAAAAGAAAATGGAGAACAGGGTGCACCTTATACAAGCAAGCCAGTTATCCAATTTGTTACAGGTCTAAGAAAAATGGAATTTGGTGAAAAGGGTAAAAAATGTGTAGCAAGTTCTAAAACCAAGCAAATTTATGTTGAGGATTTGTAGCACCTACTTTGAATATTTCAGAGAAATTAATAACAATTGTTGACTACATGATATGCAGTATATGTCAACAATGTATACGAGCTTAAATCTGTTAATTGCACCAAAATGTTCAAGTAAGTCTACCAATGATGTGTTTGAGTGTTACTTCAACAAAAAAAAAATGATGTGTTTGAGAATGAATTGCACAAATCAGTAAATCTTTTTTTACCGATTTAACAATTTTCCACCTTCTGGTAATCTCATCTCTGTACCCAGCTTGAAATGTGTGGTCATACAGTTACTTGTAGGCTTTCCAAATAATCTACCAATTTCCATCATGCTAGCAGTAGACAACATTCCCCAGCTCAAATCAACTTCATCATCAGGAGCCTTCTTTATTCCTGCAGCAGCTATGTCCTTGGCATAGCAGTAAAACCCATGCTCTGCAAACGTTGATGCCATCTGAAATTGCTCATAACACCAGCTGAATGCACTGGGATCATCAGAAAAGGCCATTGGCAATTCCAGCGAACCCTGTAAAACATATAAGGTTGACTGTACACGCAAAAGCTATAAGCAAATGTGTATCATAGACATTACTACTTACTTGGGGTTGGCACTTGAAAAGTAACAGTGAAACTTCTGAAATTAAGTTGCTGGTATCACATGTGAGTCCTAGAATTCTGGAAGCATCTTTGTGTTCAGAAGCAACATTTTGCCTTAAATCTATATAACGATTACGTAGTTTTCTCCATGACTCTCGCACTAAATCCATCACCACAGAGGATCTAGGTGTATACACTGGATTGACTTTTCTAGTCAAATCCATGCAACTACACTCATCCATCACATGATACTCTCTAGTAATGGCTTCAACATGATTATTTTGAGAATCATCCACCTCTTCATTGGATAATGTAATTACATCACTCGGAGTGCCCCAAGACCTGAAATCTCCATGCAATTTAGCTGTTGAGTTATCAAGCTTCTCAGCTCTAACTGGTAGATTTGGTTCAAACCCATTGCTTATGGAAACTTCTGAAACATCAGGCATTTGATCAAAGGGCAACCTACTGCATAACACCTCCGCTTCAACATTACATTCAGTCTCAGGAACAAATGACGATTCTGGAACATATGATATTTCTGTTGATTTGCATGTTCCTTTATTATCTATATCAATCCCTATTCCTGAGCTTTGGTGATCGCTTTCCTCCAGTTCCTTGGCTCCAAAACAAAGTTGCAGATTGTTGGATGGAATTGGGCAGTTTTGTGTTGATGGACAAGCAGGAAATGCACCATCAACTTCAAGTACCAATTCATCTTTGGAATTCCCAGATGAAGTATTAGGAAATCTGTCATTGGGCAACTCCTCTTCAGAATCAGAAGACATTATTACAGCAAGCTTCCTCCTCCTCTTCGAACCAGAAAATGGAACCGGTTTGCTTGAAGAATTGAAAAGATCACATGCTGCATCACAAAGAGTAAAATCGTCCCAGTCATGATCAGATGAATTCCTACTAAACATTAACTTCTTCCTGGCTACCACACTATCTGATTGATCAATATGCACATCAATTTTGTTGTGCATTTCTGTATATTCTTCAATGACCTCTGTGAGGAAAGGTCCTTCTTCCATCCGCGATAATGATGACGATATCTCCCTGTCAACTAGCTCAGATAACTGAGAAGGAAAGCCCCAGGGAATAATCTTTGGCAGCATTTGGTGCCCAACCTCAAGATCAAATGAATGTAAATTAGACAGCTGCGAAGTAGTGCCTGCACAATCAAAAGAAGATGCTGAATGATCTGCCCCGATTCTAGTGCAAAACCGGTCCAGCAAAAGGCTTAGTGCATGCTATATGTGCTTCAATCAACAGTTACTTTTGAGTTCAAACTTGCCGTACAGGTAAGTTAAATTACATAAGAATCAGGGCAAATTAATTCTTCAGAAACATGGATGTTGAAAATAAGAACCCATTCTTTTTGAAAATTTTACAGGATTACTAGAAGAAAAAAGATAAAACAGTTTTCCACATACGCAAAAGAAAATATTCAATGTTTAAAATAAAGATAAACAAACCAACAGGATTTGGACTAGTGATTAGGAAGTAGAACTACCTATGTATTTCCGATATACCAAAAAAGGAGAACAAAGGAAACAAAAAGGACTCATAAATGCTATGTAGATAGATATGATATTTTTAAATGTTTCCTTGAATGTTGTGAAGCTAGTATTTTGATGTTAAATCACCATATTTCCCCTGCTGCCAAATTTCTTAATACAATCCATACAAACTTCCTTGCCAAAAATAACTTGTGTTAGCTTTTAGGTGCTAAAAGCACCATCCATTTGTACTCTTTAATCTTCCCTAGCATATAATATTTCATTGCACAGGGAAATGTGCAGAAATTCCAATCAACATAAAGCTATTATAGGTCCAGTTATTGGGGAAGTAGCAAACTAGTTGGAACTTGCCCAACAGGATTTTCATAGCAAAATTCAGGGGGTGGGATGTGGTTGAGGAGTCTACAAATGAATCTCTTAACAGATGTTAATGTTTGACCAGCTAATCTCAATCTTAGATTCCCATAACTAGGTATAAAAATAAATATCAATGATATGAATCACAATAAACGTGTGTGGGTATTGCTGTCTTAACCTTTAATCAAATGTTTACCGTGGCACCAGAATTGAAGAAGCAAAATAGATTTCCGGATATCCTGCTGACAGCATTCAATAACTTTTGCTACCAGATCAGGTGGAATACTGACCTTTTCTGCAGAACAAATCTACATAGAAGAATAAATATAATATATAGTGCTTCCAGTGAATTGAGAAAGAAGCAGGGTGAAATAGATGCACTTACTGTGTTAACATGTTGAAGAAGCTCTTCATTCGATGGCCTGGAAAAACACACTTCCAACCTATCAAAACTATCAGGAAGAAAAGGATTATCACCTGGCAACAATCAAAGTGGTCATGAGTAGCGGATAAAGAATACATCATAAAATACACAAAAATATGAAGCAGCAATTATTTAGACCATAAAAACTCTTACTATTGCTAGTCAGTATCACAGGTCCCTTTGCTTTTTCAGCAATTTGTTGGATTGCACCAATAAAACCACGATCTTGAGGAAAAATGATGTCCACGTCCTCAAAAAGAATCAGGGTTTTACAACGACGAAAGCAATGTGTGACAGAAATATCCTTACTTACAACTGTCCCATGTGTTGCATGCCTGCCATGTGACTTATCTTCATTTGTTATAGGCATTACTTCAAATTCCTCATCATCATACTTTATTACTTCTCCCTTAGGGAAGAATGTTGGGCATTTGATACCTTCATCTTTAAGAGATTTCACCTGATTTTCCTGTGACCTGAAATATATAAATCTTAGACTGAGAAGTGAACAATGTTTCATACCCAAGCTAGTTTTAAAGCCTCAATTGCTGAATATAACTTGCAAACCATTGAAAGGAATGTGAATCAACTGCCTCGCCAAGTTTTTGTTTCACAAAAGCGCCATTTCGAGACTCTGATGCATTGGCCTGAGTAATTAACAGGATGTTATCTTTTGATTATTCACTTGAAAGTCTAAACTATATTGACCAATGCAATAAAATCAGAGCAATCAACTAATCCAACAAAACAGGTGCAATCAACTAACATTCATTAACTGATCCACAAGTACAAAATATCTAGTGCAAGCCCAATAAAAAGAACAAGGGACAGACAAGAAACTCCACAGTTCAGTGTGGCCACTAAAATAAACAATTTCCATTAGCTTGCAACTCTAGTGTCTTGCGCTCTAGGTTGCAAAAATAATGCAGAGTAAGACTATAAAGAAAGCACAACAAGAAGTTAGTAAGTAAAGCACCTCCAAAACTTTGAAATGTTGTTCCTTTGCACAAGCATAAACTGCTGCAGACTTCCCACTCTGTAGTAGGAGTACCACAAATTTGAGAAACTGGGAGAAACCAGGATATCTTTGGGACAAGAGAATAGTTGCTACAGTGGTCCAAACCATGTCGCAGATTGAAAAACATTCATCAAGTAAAGATAACAAGAGATAGGGCATTACTAGCTGCCAGAAACTAAAATAATACTTCTTGATCCAAATATCACTCCTTATTTTGATCAATTTTCTTTCATGAGAACCACATACAGAATGTGAAAGTGTAGGGTACAATTTAAGGTCATAAATATTTCACAGCCTTCAGCATCTATGATATGAAAACAATACTTCCTCAGACAATTTGCAGATGAAGAAATGCTAACTTTGCTAAGGGCAGTATTACTTCTTGATATTTTTACAAAGCCAAATGGATTAAAAACAAAAATTATAAATGATGAGGCAGTATCACACTAATGTTCCATGAAGCCACATTGATTTCAATTAAATGCTCCTTTTACTTTATTTAAAGGAAAAAGCTAGTCCAAATAGCATGGTAAGTTTTCATATTGCACTCCTTCAAATTTAAGCAATGTAACTGACTATATGCAAAAAGGTATATGAGGTTTCAGCTGTAATCATAAGAACTATAGGCATCATACCAAATATCTGAAGTTTTGATAAAACACAGTGAAACATGCCAAGGTCAACTAGCACATCAACAATAGGGAAATTAGAAGGCTAAAGATATAATTAGAAAACAAATAGCATGTCAAATAGAGTATATTGTTCACTACCCCAACTGGTCCGGTAATAAGGAGAACATTCTTAAGGATATCTTTTGCATGGATGTTTTCTGAATCTGAGTCACTCTGGAAATGATAACAATCAACATCATAATCGTCGTCGTCGTCGTCGTCGTCTTGCATACTGCATTTATCACCACCAGGGGAAGCTATGCTGCTTTGAATTCCCTTTTGATGCCAAGAACGGAGCCACTCACTCAAAATCTTAATTGATTCTCCATTACCACATACCTGCTCAAGAAAATTGAGAAACAGAATTCACAAATTAAAGAATCATTCAGACAGCAATGGCTAGACTTAATTTCAGAAGTTTACAACAATGATCTCACCTCCGTGGCCTTTTGAGGTTGATACTTATCAGTCCATAATCTATCCTCTAGTTGATCGGCACAACCAAGGTTACCTAAGACAATTCTACAAGTCCAACAATAAGACAAAATGAATGTTAAGTAAATTTATGTTTAAACCATCTTACTTCAGAAATGTCATAAAAGATGCATACATGCGCACTGACTTCTTTCTCTGCAAATTTACATGCACACACACACAAGGAGGCATCCCTAATTGCAAGAAAAGATCAAACATAACAGACTTCATAGTTGCATAAAATGATAACGCTGCATTTACAACTTTTTGGGAAAATAATGTCTCAATACATCACTACTACATGCGTGGTCATTATCCAAGAGAAATTTTGAAGCAAGTGTAACTGGAAACCTCTAGGCAAAATAAAGTAACAGTAACCAGCATTCCGAAATTCTCTGAAGGCTAATTAATTGTTCAGTGTAAAAAGCACACCAGTGTAAAAAGCACACCAAAGACAAAATTCACTATCCTGCCACTCAAACTCAATTATTGTTGGCAAGTGTTGTAAATATCTACATCAGCCCTCTTTTACTCCTTTGGTTAGGGGTTGTAATTGTAGGATTTGTTTGAGGACTGTGATTAAGGGATTTGAGTCAACTTTTATATAAACAAGGATGTAAAGCTTTCAGAATATATTTAAAAAACACACTTCTAACCTTATTTTCCACATAGTATCAAAGCTTTAAGCTCAATCCTAGGAAAAATCATAGCTTGGACTTAATTGCCAACTTCTTTCTAAGGTCTTCATTGCCATTTTTGTGCTTTGAACTTTGCCTAATTACCAAACTTTTTTTACCAAGCCTCAATCACCATGTCAGAAACAAAGGAGGCCTCATTGAACCATAATCCAACATGATGAAAAGACCGCCAATCAGCCTGGGAATCACAGCATATCCAGGCGGCATACCATTTGGATGGGAAAAATTATTTGAAATTGTCCCAACTAATGTGCACTTTCCTAAAGGGAAAAGGAAAAATCAGCCACCTTTCAAGAACAGGCTCAAACAAAGGACCAATTTTGATGCTTGGGATGAAGAGGACTCGATGATTATGGCATGGTTTATGGAACTCTATATGACCTGAAATCAGTGATAGGTTTATGTCCTTTACCGCAAAGAATATTAGGGAGTCAATCTGACAAATGTACTCCAAAATTAGAGATGCTGCCCAAATCTACAATTTGAAGATTAAGACAACCACCACCAAGTAAGGAAATTGATCTGTCACGGAGTATACTAATCTTCTAAAGGATTTATGGCAGGAGTTGGATCACTGTCCTTGCATAAGGACGAAGTGTGCCAAAAATGCAATAACACTGAAAAATTTTATCAAGAAAGTCTGCGTGTGATTTTTTAGTTGGCCTTAACTTTGCATTCGGTTAGGTCAAGGTTCATATTTGGGGCAAAAAAGAATTACCCTCTTTAAATGATGACATTTCTATCATTGCAAGTGAGGACAGTAGGTATGGGGTGATGCTGGAACCCTAAATTGGTAATATTTCAGTCATGATGACAAAGGGGGCAAACAATCAAAGGTCAACTTTGGAGCAGAAAGCAAAAAACAAAAGTGGGAAAGCTGAGATATCCAAAGCATCAAATGTCGACAACCAAGATATTCCCGAGACAACCAATGGTGCAAGTTTCATAAAAAATCTAGGCACACCAAGAAGAGATGCTGGAAATTGCACGAAAGGCCCTCTACTAAGAGTAAAGGGTGAGGACACAAGGGTAGACAACAAATAAATCAAGGGCAAGTACACCTCACAACCACCCAACAAAATGAAGAAAAGTTTTAAGTGCAATGAGACTCATTGTGTATTTCAAGAACAAGATTCCAGGAGTATGAATTGACAGGCTAAGGAGGAAGGTATGTACTACCTTGAAGCACTTGAAAATTTGAGTGTTAGCAAGGTTAAATCACCTCTATCACGTCTCTTCAAACAATCTCATACCAAAAAAAATAACATATGGCTTCACCATCTAAGAATTGGACACCCCTAATTTAGAGTTCTTAAACTTGCGCTTCCTTCTTTATGTTAGGAAGTGAGAATTTCCATTGTGATGTATGTGAACTTGCAAAACACAAATGTTTTAGTTTTCCAAACAACTATAAAAGAAGTTCAACTCCTTTTGCATTAACACAAAGTGATATATGTAGTCCAACTACATTTCAAAATATTTTTGGTATTAGATGGTTTGTCTCCTTTATTGATGATTATACCAAGATCACTCAAATTTTCGATCTGATGTCAATAGTGTCCTTTTAAATTTCCATAACATGATCAAAATTTAGAATAGGGTTAGAATAAAAAGTTTCAATTGGATAATGCTAAGGACTATTTCAATCAAGTTTTGTCACCGTATTTCCAACGAGAAGGGATTATTCTCAAATCTTGTGTTAGCATTCCACAACTTGATTGAAATAGTCCTTCCTACCACTTCTCATAGTCGCACATCTCAAAAACAAACTACCATCAAAGGTTTTAGGATTCAAAAATGGATACACTTTCTTATTTCTATCCTAACCTACAATGGCGGATCTACAATGGGGGCAAGTGCCCCCACTTGCCCCCACTGCCTACAATAGATTTCTTTAAAAAAAATTATTTTTTTAAATTTTGCTCCCATAAAAAAAATAAAATTTTACTCCTATTAAAATTTTGCCCCCATTAAAAATAAAATTTTATCCCTATTAAAATT
>JANKOD010000006.1:9287276-9297766 GCA_026284645.1 Erythroxylum acuminatum | reverse complement strand
CAGACCCTTCTAGGCATGCCTATTTACCCACAACTCGGACAGAACAAATCATTTCAGACATTTCATGTGCAATAAATTAGCACTTCCAATAAAATAATCATGCAACAATCGCCTCGGACGTTCATTGTCCGGAACAGTACACAATCAATACAGCACATATGAGCACTCGGACATTCATTGTCCGGACCAGTACACAATTCAGTACACATACATCAAAATCAAGTTTACTGAATAGTAAACAAATCAAAGTGAGACCATCCCAGGTCTCTTACAACATTGACCGTCTAAATTACTTACCAATATTACTTACGGACATTATTTATCTGGACTGTGTTATTATACAAACTTTACTATCAGAATTACTTACAAGTCCTGATTACTGACTCAGTAAGTGAAATACCGGGATTACTGACCTGAAATCACCCCTACTATTTATTGCCTCGAAGTCCCGGCAATATCTGGCAGTGGTCGGTCTATGCGTTTCTCTAGCACAATGAACACATATACAAATTACTATTGGCCATCAGTACATACGTATAATGCATGTTCATGACAAATTTCCGGGATTCTTCTACTGTTCATCAATACGTATATTACTATTCACAAATATGTATTACTGTTCACAAATACGTAGTATTACTGGTCACAAATACGTACGGATCACTATGCACTGATCACTGTTCACTATTCACTATTCACTGTGCATTATGCACTGTGCACTATTCACTATTCACTATTCACTATTCACTTTCACTGTGCACTATTTACTGTGCACTATGCACTGTGCACTGTGCACTGTGCATCCTACTATTCATCATCCCCGACCTACGAAAATTGTACTGTTCATCTTATGTTTTTTTTCATCATTCGGCCATTAAAACACTTCTAAATGGTCCATTAGGCTTGTGTATAGCCACTAAAAACTTCCAACCAACTCAGAAACAAATTGTTAACTTCCAAACTTACAGATCTGAAATTCAGCTCAGTACCAAAAACAAACGTATGATCAAACTATCAATAGACATATGCAAATCTTGATACTACCAACTAAACATAAGCAAGATTACTTACGGCGTAAAGTTCCAGCCACAACTTCCATAGCGAGATTAACGAAGGTGTCGGTGGCTTCAAAGCCATTCGGTGAGGAGGAAGAAAAACGATTATGCGGTATTTAATCCGTGTAAAAATACTGTTTGATCAACAGTGTCAAATAGTATTAATTAACCAAAAAAACACGGTTATGATTTCGGAAACAACTAAATCCCAGAAGTTCCAGACAACTTCCAAAAATTCACCAAAAATTCCGTCATAAAATACTGACTTCCAAATAATTGTTCAAAAATACTAAATACGTCACCAATAATTTCTAAAAATCATTGAAGTATCCAAAAAATACTATAAATATAAAAAAATATCTTAATATTGTCCGAATCACTCCGAAGTTTCATTAAACCAATGTACCCGGAAAATGCCATGAATGCATGCCAAAATATTAATAGCCATCATCATCTAACCCCTCCTGTGGGGCGTTACAAATCTTCTTCTTCTTTGCATTTTCAGCATACGTCTCATCTTTCTTAGCATTTTCTTGTCTTCTTTTGCTTTTAATCTTCTTCTTCTTACTCCATGAAGATGAGTGAGTGTGAATTTTCAAAAAATGACTCAAATGAAGTGCTTTTGACTCACTTTAGCTCTTTCACTTTTGAACTGTGCCTAAAATCACATATGAGTCAAAGTGAGTATCTTAAGCACTTTCCTAGCAATAATCACTAAATGTTATGGAATAATTATACAATCAATTAAGCACATGTCAACATTCACCGACTACACCAATAATAACAAAAATATAAAACTTGACAAATCAACCATTATACAAACATTATGACTCGCACTTAAATCTTGGTTTGCAAACTCATTCAAATGACCACCATTTTAGTTGGATAACTTGTAGCATATGAATTCAACTATGTCTATATGTGCTTAAGCTTTAGATCTTACATAATCACTTTGTAATATTTAGTAATAATTTGAGCTCCATATATAACATTCATTCATTATAATGTTAACAATTAATTCAAAGCAATAATGTGAATTATATCTTTATTTCTAGGTTGATAGCTCTTTATATGCTAGTAAAAAGAATTCTAAAAATACTGATCTATATACATTCAAATCATCAGTTAAACTAAGGGTCTAAGGTTCAAAGGATAATCTAGCGTCACTTCACAATAGTTACAAGTTGAAGCAAAAAGACAAGAGCATCATTGGCACAATCATTACAAAAATAAGTTTCTTAGTTCAATGTAAATAAGGGATGTGATATGGGGAAAATCAAATACATTAATGTGTTATTGGAAAACTTCTTTATGGATGTGTTATTGACATAACACACTGGTATATTATTGGCATAACTTTTGGTTACATGTAATATGTGTGGTACTTTTGTATATACAATTACAATACATATATAGTTCAAGTGTACAATCATTAGAATTAACATAAGTCAATTTTAATTTGAAGCAAATAAGACAAGAGCATCATTGGCACAATCATTACAAAAACAAGTTTCTTAGTTCAAAGTAAATAAGGGATGCGATATGGGGAAAAATCAACTACATTAATGTGTTTTTGGAAAACTTCTTTATGGATGTGTTATCAACATAACACACTGGTATATTATTGGCATAACTTTTGGTTACATATAAATATGTTTGGTACTTTTGTATATACAATTACAATCCATATATAGTTCAAGTGCACAATCATTAGAATTAACATAAGTCAAGTTTAAGTTGAAGCAAAGAAGACAAGAGCATCATTGGCATAATCATTACAAAAACAAGTTTCTTAGTTCAATGTAAATAAGGGATGCAGTATGCGGAAAATCAACTACAATAATGTGTTATTGGAAAACTTCTTTATGGATGTGTTATTGACATAACACACTAGTATACTATTGGCATAACTTTTGGTTACATGTAAATATTTTTGGTACTTTTGTGTATACAATTACAGTCCATATATAGTTCAAGTACACAATCATTAGAATTAATATAAGTCAAGTTTGAAATTTAATAATGCAATATGATAGATATCAAATTTGAAAACTAACATTGTAATTTATTAGAAGTTAATCATTACATTATATACTTTAAGTGCCTAAATAGTGCATTAAATATTTAAGATAATAATTCAATGTTATTCCCTCATAATATATTTAAAGATAACACCCATTATAAGGATACTGAAACTTCAAATTAATTTCTCGTTTTCCAACATATTATTGTCTTGTTTTATAAGTTTTATTTGCTTCCCAATCTCTTTGGTTTGTACTTGTATCAGTAGTGTTTATTTCAATAGCCTTCTTCAATATTAATACTTTTTTTTTTCTTATTTTTATGAATAACTTCAATAGTCATCTTAATAAATTTTTCAATGTGACAGTTAAAAAAGTCACATCTCTTAATTTGAAATAAAAATTAATTTATAACTTAAATGTTGTATACAAGATTTTTGAAAAACTAGTTACAAATAAAATTCACTAGATGATTAGGATAACCATAAAATATCTTGCTTGAATTATGACAATTCCATGAAGTTCTTAACAAAACATTTAACCTAAAATAGCAAACAATGTTATGAGCATTTAAACTTAATTTTGTATTAGTCGATGACATAGATTCTATAGCTTTAGGAGTTGTCACTATAATTATCAAAATGATTACACATATAATATTATATAATGCTACGAACTTAAATGATGAATGCGTTAATTGTATAAATTACATTGATCATGAGGGAGTTCTTTTTTTTTATCCTTTCATATTATGGGAAATGGATAGTAATTTGTATAAACTTTTATAGTTTGAATGTACTTATTCGAAGCATATGATGGAAGAAGATGATTTTATGTTTTAAGAAACAATTATGTTAAAAGAATGTGGTATTTTAAACATATTTATGATATTGTGTAAATGTACATACATATTCAATTAGCATAAGAACTCCATTAAGTAACATAATATAAAATGGTTTGATTCATGAGGTTTTAAATAAGGAACATTGATAAATGGACCTTATTTTAAGGTCATCATTGGGTTTGTGCATCTATTTATTCTAAAATACCTAATAATTTTCCTCTAAGATCTTTCAAGTCATCATAATAATCCCAATTGTCTTTAGTATTATGAATAAGGATGTCAAAAAGGGCCCGACCCTGGTTGACCGGGCCACGGGCTGACCGGGGTCTGCCTAACTGTTATTAAAAAACGATGTCATTTTGTCAAAAAAGACATCACTTTTAACGCTTTTCTTAAAAATATATTTATATGGTGGGACCACAGGCAGACCTATCTTGGCCCGTTGGGCCATAGGCTTAGCCACCTTAGCTTGGGGTTGACCCCTGGCCTGGCCTGGCCCAACCCAACCCATTGAAATATCTAATTAAGAAAAGGATAGGGACACCAATAAAGGTAGGATTACTTCTTCCTAAGTTTCCTCTAGGAACACTAGTCCTCAAAATTTGACTCTATATGCTTAACAATAAGACATAGAAGCAGAGTTTGATGAATAGAGCTTAGAAAATGCAAAATAAATGTAAGTGATAAGTTACTTGAAATAGAGCATTCACCTTCTACACCAATAATTGCCAAAGTATAAAACTTAACAAATCAACGATTATACCAACATTATGACTCAACACTCAAATCATGGTTTGCAAATTCATTCAAATTACCAGCATTTTAGTTGGATAATACATAGCTTATGAGTTCAGCTATATATATTTCACTATATGTGCTTAAGTCATTCCATCTTTTAATGTCTTTAGAATCAGAGGAGTGGTTATATGAAAAGAGTGTCGATGAGGTGTGTGGAAAACCTTTTGGTAATTGATGATCCATTCAGTAGGCATTAACTTTTCAAGCTCCTGTGCTGGTAGTTGCTTCGAGATCTAGATGGTAGTAGTCAGATCATTGGAACGATCAGCGACCATATAAAGAGCATCCGAAGAGGAGATATAGTGACAACACAAGCATAAAGGGCAGAGAGTGCCCAAAGATACGATAATGTGTTTTCATAAAGTTGATCATGAAGAAAAGTTACATTAAGGTAAGGTGCTTTGAGGTTGAACATTGTGGGACTTCCAAGAGAGTTATGTTCACGAAGAAAATGATGCAAGTAATAAAACAAACTTATACGAACAAGTGAGGCAACTTCAGAAACACTAGTGGGTGTATTAGCGATAGGAGGAAAAGATTTCTTTGTGAAGGCAAAGAGAGGTTGACTAGACATAAAAAAATTGATAACTAAAAACTTTAAAAGATGAAGGAGTTGCAACGATTCTTGGCTGAAGAGGATATTTATAATGAAAAAAGGAAGGGAAAATATCAGGAGGCCAAAGTAGATTTTGTCTGAGTAACTTAGATAGATATGTAGTATAAGCTGCAACGTATGGTATAAACTCACAGACGTAATTAACAATTCCTAGGAATTGTTATATCTATTTCATAATAAGATGTTCATAAGGAAAGTGTAACAACTCTTGTGCAATATGTAGACCAGGCTGGTAGAATCCATCGTTGAAATGCATACCTAGAAATTCAATTTCTTTAGTGCCAATGATGCTTTTCAAGGTTGAAAGCATAATGCCACGCTGTTTAGTAAGATCCAAGAATTGCTGAAATAAGGCCTGATGTTTCTCATGGGTCTTTGAGAACGGGAGAATGTCATCGATGTAAATGATTGCACTATAATGGATAAGCTCATAGATCTTGGTCATTGTACTTCGAAACAGTGACGGGGCAACATTAAGCCCAAATAACATAATAGTCTATTGATATTGTGCATTGGAAATGGCTAATGCAGTCTTGTATCTCTCAATTGGGTTGATACCCGATTGTCATCTTGTAGGAATGCATTCAGAAGCTTGTAATCAATTACTAATCTCTTTCTTCCATGCTTTTGCTTTGAACGTTTTTTGACATAAAATGCCTAGCAAGCCCATTCTAGCTTTGTAGGCTCAATCAATCCTTGCTTCAAAAGGATAGCACACTCATCTTGTGCAAGCTTGAGGTCATCAGGGTTCATCCCTAGATGTGTAGCTTTTATGGGATTGATATCCTCATTCTTTTTGAAAGGTAGACTTATGAAAAAGTCAGCATTTTTTTACAAAAGATATGGGTGAGAAAACTTGCATTAATTCTAGACAGTAGTCTAACAACTTATCTCGCAGTAATGTATATGGTGTAGGAACTAAAGAAAGTTGAAACACATTTTGGACATCAGTATAAGGACTAAAAAATGATCGATACCTGAGGCCTATGGGTAGGATCTATAAAGGTGAGACTTTACTGCATGTGTCCATACCAATGAGAATATTTGGGCCAGGTAGATTGCTTCCAAGTACTTTAGTCCAAACTATACATTGCGGAAATAATTATATCTCGACCTTTCTCTTTGTAACAAGCCTGATCTTAAACGAATTGCCATATGCAGCTATAAAATACTCATCATGTGAGGTTCATACTTCAGAGGGTGAAATGTTGGGCTTCATGATCGTACGGCTGGATTTAGTATCCATAAACCCAATGGCTTTATTAGGTTTATCATATTTGTCCTATCTGAATAGTTGGATCTGGACATATGATCGTTGAACTGAAATACGATCTAGTTTTATACAGGTCTGTTGTAGCATATATAGTGAATCATTAGAGGAATCATCTTTAGAGGTCATGACAGAAACAAAAAACTTTGTGTCCTCATCTTTATGAGATTGTTCTTCAATCAGATCTTCAAAGTTATCAGAGGAATGAACAGGTAAGATTGATTGCATCTGCTTCAATAACTTGACATCCTTTTTAATCTTGTGAGGACAAGTACGTGTAAAGTGTCCTTGTTGTCCACAGAGAAAACAATAATTAGCTTTATTATAATGCAAGGATTTCTTGAAGAATTTATCAATTCTTCTCTTCTTGCCATCCTTTCTATCATATGTTTTTCTGAAGGGTTTGTAGCCTTCCTTTTGTCTGCGAAACTTTCTTCTATGATAGACTTGTCGAAGATGATCTTTCTTCTTATTGTGACAATCACAAGTCTTCTATACTTTGCACTTGATTCAAAGATAAGGCTTCTTACAAGCCTGTTTAAGAAGTGGACCACCATTAATGATGTTCTTGAATAAGGCATGTTGATCACACAACTAATTAAAAGAAGCTAAAGCAAGCTGGTAAATTTCTCCAAGAGATATATTAGCCATATCTCTTTGTAAAGAAATAATGGTCATTTATAACTCTGGTTGCAGTTGATCTGGAAGGGATGAAATAAAAGTATATCGAAGACTAACATCATTCCATCCATTCAAAAGATAGTACCTTTCTGTCATGCATTGGTAATGCTTCTGTAAATCACGCTTGTCAAGTGAACATCATTTTATAACAAAATATTCTTGGCGGATCTGCTTATCAATAAGCTGAAAGTCAGCAATGAATTCCTTATGAATGATTCCAATAAGAGCTCTGGCTGTAGTGACTTAGATATAATGAAGTCTTTGATAGTTATTAATACTTTGCCAACATTTTCGCAAAGTACTAGTGAAACAAGATGTAAACTCAGACAAAATATACTGTAAAGGATTATTCGGTCGATTCATTTTTAGATCTATCCGAACACCAAATTCATGCAAGTGAACTCTCTATTTCTTTGGGGGAAGATCGTCAAAGGTGAACCAAGGTTCTGAAGTAGGATTGGTCTGAGTAGCTGGTTGAGCAGGTGCTGCCTGTGGTGTTGGTTCAGGTTTGAAAGGTTCAGTGCCTGTGGATTCTGCTTCACTTATTTATAGTTCAACTTTCGTAGGTTCAGGCATAGTCATCAAAACTTTAGATAATTCTGACAGATCAACTAGTTGTGCTAAGGAATTAGAAGATGGTTCAAAGATTTGTTCAGATGATGACTCAGAGATTGTTGCAAAGACTTTAGATGTTAGGACAGAGGCTTCAAATCAAGCTTTTGTATTATCTGATTGGGCAGATGAATCTTCTGCAGCAAGTGTAGGTGCAAGAGTTGCTATGAACTCTGTATGAGGTGATTTGTCCTTCCTAGTAGAGGTGGAAGGTTGAACCTTTGGTGGAGAAGTAGGAGGTGTATGGATCTGAAATGGTTTACTCCATTGATTAACTGGTTTAGGTTTGCTGAATGAAGGTGATGGCTCTGGAACTGGAACTGGTTCTGGCTTTGTCTTTGACTTTGATTTCTTAGGTTTTGCTTGAGCTGTCTGAGGATGAATATGTTGTCAGATTAAAGGATAGTTAAACTTGAAAACCTTTGAATAGTCAGGTCCTTCTGGATATGTCTGATATATAGGAGATGTGTATACTAGATGTATATTTGGAAATACTAAATTGGATGAGCCATATACAGTTTTAGACCGTGCAAATTGCATATCAGTTTCCATTTATTTCATAATTCCTTGTATGTTCTTAATTTCTCTAACTTTGATGTTAAAGTTTGATACAAAATAATGTGTAGCAATGTAATGTCGAAGTTCAGCATCAAGTTGCTAGATCTAAGCATTGTAAAACTGATACATTTGTTGGATTTGCTTAGAGATAGTGTCAACTTTGTGTTGCATGGCATGAGTTTGTTGATTGATTCCATCTAGCTTATAATCAATTCTTTAAAGAACTTTGTTTTGTGCTACTACATTTGATATCTGCCAGTTCAATACTTCATCAGAAGGATTTAAGACAAGTGCTCCTTGTGAAGTGATTCATGTGGCTCGAATATAGGGGCTAAAGATAACCCTAGTTGTTTCTTCAGTACTCTTGTATAAAGAAGGAAAGTCTTCCTCATATGGCTTAACCATTATGCAAGGTATAGGAGTAGGAGTCATAATAGGAACTGTTGGCTTAAATTGACAGGTAAAAGATTTCAGCATCTCTAGAAGAGATCTTGGTTTGAATCTTTCTATTTGTAGACCAATAGATTTGCTGAAATCATCTAGATTTGGATCATCTTTGTGTGGATGATAATGTTGAGAAGGCATACAACGAGGTTTAGGCTTTTTCTTCTTCCTTCTCCTTCTGGCATATTGTTCATCATCATTATCACTATTTCACTCAAGATTGAGACAGACTTCATAGTCGGATTTGCACATAGATTGGCTAACATCCTATATGAAATGTCCATGATAATGGCTAATATAGAATTGATCTCCATTAGATTTGAAATAATGGATAGGAGGATCGGATTTACCTTCCGTGTGAGAAAATACACGTTAGATCATAAATATAGCCTCGAATGTAAAGGGCAAAGATGGATCTTCATTAGGCTTTGCATAGATGGATTTCACCGTTCCATCTTTTCATATCTTTAGAATCAGAGGAGTGGTTGTATGAAAATAGTGTCGATGAGGTGGGTGGATCACCTTTTGGTAATGGGTGATCCATTCACTAGGCATCAACTTTTCAAGCTCCTGTGCTGGTAGTTGCTTCGGGATCTGGATGATAGTAGTCTGATCATTAGAGTGGTCAGTAACCATGTAAAGAGCATCCTAAGTAGAATTTGGAAAGTTGAGGTCCAAAGCATGATTCTGTGGATCATAGATCATCTGGTGATGTAAGATAGCCATGATGGTTGTAGGATCTTGATTTGCTTTAGTGATTTGGATTTGAACTTGCAAACATTAAGACAAAATGGGATCATCCAACCTGATGTTTAAATCAGGGGCTATTGTCAGTATGACACTTTCATTGTTGAGTATTGTTAGCAAGTACCAATCAAATCATTTTGGCTGTTGTATAGGCAATGTCTAGAAGAGATATATTGCAGGTATTCCCTTTCTTCCATGAAGTGTAAGAATAAGGTGTATAGCTCCAACATGTAGATGTGTATGATTATGCTCTCTCTAGAGAGAGATCAGCTCCTTGGGGAATTCAAACTTTATGTATTATTCTGTTGTTGTAGATCTGAGGCCACATTGTTCTAATATGGAACTCTGGATGATTTCTTTTGCTTTTAGGTGAGATGTAGAAAAAATAGTATGTATAATTCTTGTCCAAAAACAATCATGAGAATATATACTGTACGAACTCAACAAAGGTAAAGAAGACTCACAAACACGATTTTCTATATGAACATGGGTAATCTCTACAAGATTTTTTATACGATTAGTGATCCGCTCTTCGTTTCAATCTAAAGATCAAACCCTTGGAAGCCGAATCAAAAATAATTTAGTTCCAAGGATTGCAATATAGGATGCAACCTCGAGTTGTCTCACTTAATCGGAACCTAATGAAATGGACCTAAGTTAGCCTATATGTCATAAAATGCAAGCAAAATTAGTAAGAAGGGGGTTTCGATCTTGAAAATATTAATGAACTAAAATGCATTGTAAAAAGCATTTTTGGTTTTTTTGAAAATAGAAAATGAAAAGATTAAAACAAGTGATAAAATCCTCTTGAAAATGAGCTTTGGCTATCACAGTTCAAAACTAA